>CM023481.1:99938618-100133840 GCA_013339685.2 Hyalomma asiaticum | reverse complement strand
GTGGTCCAAGTGAGGCGGTCTTAGTGGCCACTTGAAAGCAAGTGGGACCAGTTGCAGTCCAAGTGGCCCCATCTTAGTGACCACTTGGAAGCAAATGGGACCACTTTAAAAACCACTTGGCACCAAGTGGGACCACTTGTTGTCCAAGTGGTACCACTTCAATGGCCACTTGGAAGCAAGTGGGACCACTTTGAACAACTTGAAATCCCACTTCAAATTTTCACCTGGGGTGGTTTTCCACATTTCGAAAGCGCTATCCACTGATCGATAGCTACGTTCTATGCTAACTACACGCAGCCCGGTCCTCCGCCTGGAAATGCCAACTACCGGTTCTCATACACGTGTTTGTGTGCGTGCGTGCGTGCGTGCGCAGATGAGAGGATGCATACCTGCACGCGCGAGCGCGTATACGTGTCATATACATTGCTATTAGTGGGTTTTTGACATTTCGAAACAGCACTCAGCTCGAATTCTCTGTATGTTCTAGGCCTACTCCTTCCAAGTTAGAAATGCCCAGCCAACCACAATAGTTCGTGATATGTCCGTGCGCGCGCGTGCGTGTGCGCACGCATATGATAGGCTATCTATCGAGTGGGCTTTTCACATTTCGAAACAGCGATCGACAGCTGTTCTCTGTATACGTGCTAGGCCTAAAGTCCCAACTATGCGTTCCATGTTCGCGAGATAGTTCGGAAATGCCCTTGATCGATTTCAGGCAAATAAGTTATAAGGACTGGTTATGTCCGCTCATATGTGAGCGCGCGGCATCTCGAGGTAGGACGTGTTATGGGTATTCTGTGGCAGCTAGTACAGCGATGGGGCAAGGCCCACAGAGGTGGAAAATATTACAGAAAAGTGCTATATAATGGAGGCGATCGGGCTCGATCTGGTACGGATGCTGCGGCCGTTTCGATTGAATTCAAGTACTTGATGGTGCAGTCGATCACTTTTGGGTGGAATTCGCTTATTTCAAGTGACGGAGCGCAGGTTCGTCGGAACTGTAGGTGACTGTTTTGTAGAGTTGCCACAGCTTTTTCGTTTAGACAGCCGGCCACTTGTGCGTCGGAGGTTTAATTGGGAATTTCGTGCCTGGCGCTTTTCTTTCAGCCTGCACGCTTGCAATTCTCTCTTACGTCTTTGTCTGCACGCACCGATATCAGCCTATCAGCTGACTAAGCAAAACTAAAGCTTTGTTTAATTAAAGGAGCACTATGTACAGGTTGTCTGCCGTATTCGTCTGTAGCAGACGACAAGACGACCGGCCATTGGTACGGCCAACGATATTTGCAAACCCGTTCAACCAAGTTAAACCTCAAGTACATCTGTTTATTATAATTATAAGCAAAAATAACTAAACAATTATTAGTTTACAATTCGCATTGTGACACTCCCACATTTAAAGCTTTAAGTTCGTTCAGATGTCGCCACTACAGCCCTTGAAAAAGATCCCGCCAAAATCGAGCGCCGGCACGCCTGCCAGCCAGCGGCATTGGAAAGAAAACAGTCTTATTTTGATACGTTTTCTCGCGCCTTCAAGCGTGGTCTACGGGATAAACCACAGTAGAATGTACGTACGTACAATTTATGCGCAAAGGTGAACGCCGAGAACCACGCGCCGCCGCCAACCGGGGCGTTGGCCGGGCCGTCACTCCCAGCTTCTGTGCTTCCCGCCTTTGGAACAGACTTTTTGGTGAGTTTCTGTATTGGTTCTCGCTTGTAAAGCGAGCGACCACAAAAACTAGTTGTGTTGCTTTCTTTTTAAGGTTTGCGTTTAGCTGGACGCCTTATACTCCCGCCGTGAGCTGCGAATATCCTAGCGATCACGTTCTGTAACGGGCGCGCTGGCTGGAAATTTGTGGCCGAAATAAGCAGCAAGGAAATAGAAGTATATATCAGGAACAGGAAATCATAAAAGAAAACCAAATGCCACGCGGTACGTCTACGCAGAACGCATTTGTTAGAGGAAGCTTTTTCATAGTGCCACAGCATATGTGTCCTGAACATTTTTCTTTTGTAGCGTTAGCTACACTGGCCTAGCCAAGCCCGTTTCTACGCAGAACGCATTTGTTAGAGGAAGCTTTTTCATAGTGCCCCAGCATATGTGTCCTGAACATTTTTCTTTTGTAGCGTTAGCTACACTGGCCTAGCCAAGCCCGTTTCGCGCGGCACATCAAGAGCCGTGCTGCGCATGCGCAAGGATCAGTGATGTCATACAGCTTGCGCACCGGAGCCGGCACCTCTCGCGCACTCCGCCACCGCCGCGCGCGACTCACCGCCGCCGGTCTGCGCATTCCAGAGGAGTGACGTCGTAGCCGTGGTATTCGCACTGGCGCCGGCACGCGCTCGCTGTGCAGTCGACGTCTGACACTGCGCTGGAGCCGTTGCGCTTCTGACTGGCGTTAGAGAAGGAGAGCGCAAATGCTGCTCAACAGCGCAGAAGAGCGGAGAAGCTTGACTCATCGGATCCCGAAGTAGTTGCCTGGCAATTAGCGGTTGAGCGTAGGAGGAATGAACAGAACAAGGCTAAACGTGCTGCGGAGACACTGGAGCAAAGGGACGAACGTCTAGCAAAGCGGCGTCGCCGCCAGGAGGCTGAGCGACGCGTCCGACCACCCCTGCAGCAACAACAAAACGCCGTCGATGACCTCAAGGCTCGCCGATCGACTGAATATACTGTGAAACTCAGCGAAAGCGCCAGGAAAGCTAAGAATAATCAGCTGAACCTTTGCTAACGCTACGTATATCCTGGCATAGCCGAGCTAAGCCACTGCAACATTTTTTTTTTTACCCGATGAAGGCGAGTATTATTGTTGAAGCGCGTTGTTATTCCTTTAAGTGTGTTGACCCTAGCGTTAGTTCTTAAGGTTTGACTATACGTTCCTCGATGTGCACCACCCGTAAATTAGAAGCTGAGGCTTCCTCAGAGCGATCGTAGCATATTTCTTATGGTCTGTAATAAGGTGACAAGCTCAGCAAGTTGGGCGAGTTGGTGAAGTTGCATTATGAATGAATAGCGCACAAAAAAAGAAAAAAGAGCTAAGCACTTAGCCAGGTTCGCATCTTGTAGTACAGTCTTCGTCAGTGTTTTTTTTCTTCGCTTGCACCTTGCAGTTAAAGTGGTACTGAAAATGGATACTGTTTAAACTGCTAGTTTTTAATGTGCGTATTTCAGAAAAACGTATATATTAGTCTAAGACTTGGCAAGTGAAATGTATGACTTCAAGCAAAATTTTTAGAAAGAAGAGACATTATAGTGGCCCTTAAGAACGGTAACCTTGTACACTGTGAACACTGAACTCATTTGCTTGAGCTACAGAAAACAACTTTGTGTATGTGCAGCCTTACTGCAGGATATCATATCACAAGAAGAAGCAGGGCTAGTCACTATTAACTGGGAGTGATGTGCTGTATCGTGATTGCCATAACACAAGATGAAAAAGATAACAAAAGGACAAAAAGCTGAGCGAGTTGGTAAGGCACCATAGTGAAAAGAACAGGCGTGCAAAACACGGACACTAGGGGCAAGAATTGGGAGAGAAGTTGTATAGGCGGCGTTCGTGTTGTCCACTTGTCCCCCTTGTGTTCTTTGCACGCCTGTTCCTTTCACTATGAAGGTAACAGTTGTCTGTGTCAATGTGTTAGCTCCGGCATGTCACATATTTCATTGCAGTACATAATTTTCTGTAAGCAGTCTGTAACAGCTGCACGCTTGCTTAATGGTGGTGTTTTACAGTATTTAATATAATTGTGACTGGCCGTACAACAAATGGTCCAGTAAATTAAACATGTTCCAGAGCGTGAATTTAAAGAAGCTGATCAAAACTGACATCCTTGTCCTTGGTGACCTTGTTCATTGCAGGACTGAAGGTTCCTTTATGCCACTGGGGTCTACATGCAGTATTATAAATCATAACTACTGCTTATGCCACCAAGTCCTGTTCTGGCACTAATCCTCCTTGCTATGGATCGGCAGCAACAACAGTAGTCTACAAGCACTTGTGTTGACCACTATCAGTGGAGATGCACTGGTACATGCTGGAGTTATTTGGTTGTCTGTTCTGGGTACATTCATATCATTGTCAGTTAGTTTATCACTTAGTGTAATGACCCTTTGGTAATACGTGTTGGTTGATGACAACAAAAACAAAGTTGCTTTCTCAAGTACTAATGACACTGTCTTATATACTTGTATTTTATTTTCCTTCATAGTCTGCCATTTCTGGTGTGTGAAAGTGGATTTCTGAGACTGGGATCAATACAAGCCCATATATACAAGCTTTCCTGCAAGTTAGGGCTGTCATTTAAAAACATGTCTCTTATAAATTACTTCCTCAAAGCTAATTGTAATGCAAGCATCAGTAAGATGTTCAGTAATTAACTTTGGGGTTGTGTGTGCCAAAACAAGCACATGATTGTGCAGCACGTTAGAGTGTGATGTTAGGGAGGGAAGATGTTAAAGGCTGTCGGGCCGATGGGCCCTTATCTGCAGCACGCCCGTTGGAGGCAGGGCGAGGAGGACACACGCGCATTGCCCATGCGCGTGACGAGGCCACAGGGGGCGTGAAGGTGGCCGGCCGATAAGAAGGGAGGTGAGACGAGCCCGGGGGCTTTTGTTGGTGGGCGGCAGGACGATGGGATGCAGTGACGGTCGCGCTAGGCGCTATGGTTTCCTACGTGAGTGCTGCAGAGCAGAGGCCACGCCGGTTTGGGGCGTCCGCTAAGGCGAGTCGTTGGCTCGTCCTCCACTGCGAGTTGTGCGTGAGTTTGCTTTCGAGCCGTTATGTTTTGAACCTACTTTCCTGCCGTTAAGTTCTGCGCCGTAGGTTCCGTTGGACCGCCAGTCTGCGGGAGTTGTTCGTTCTGGCCTTGTGGCCCTCCTGTATACGTTAGTGCCGTGTTGTGCCGGGCTGGAAGGTGGTTGTGATTCTTTTGGAGTCTTGAATTAAAAGCGGTTCTTGTTCCCAGCGTTGCTGGCTCGTGTCATGCGAATTGCGGCTCACAGGCAGAATATTTGCGGACACTTGCAAAGTTCTTGGTGTACACCACAAAAGAACGACACCTTACCACCCTCAGGCCAACATTACCGAGCGCGTCAACAGAAACCTTAAAACAATGTTGGTGGCTTTCACTGACCGGCACAGGGACTGAGATGCCCGCGTACGGGAAATGGCATTCACCACGCGAACAACAGTGAATCGTTCAACTGGCTTTACTCCGGCAGCCATTCTATTAGGTCGCGAGCTCAAGTTTCCTATCGAACATGAGCTCACCCATGACTCCGAATCACCGCGCTGCAACTACGCGACGTTCGCGCAAAATCTCTCCAGTCGCTGGAGCGAAACTTTGCGGGAGGCCAGGGAGAACTTGCAACTAGCCCGCCTGGAACATTGCAATCATTATAACAAGGGCAGGCGACCTCTAGAGTTCACGGTCGGTGATGAGGTGCTCCGCCGCACGCATCCACTCAGTGATGCAGCAAAAGGGTTTGCTGCCTCCCTCGCACCACGATGGGACGGTCCCTACGTGATTGCAAAGCAAATTTCTAGGTTGGCATACCTTCTCAAAAACAAACGCGGTGGTCGAGTAACAGGCCCTGTAAACGTAGAAGAGCGGACAATGTAAACGTGTGCGACGTCAAAGCTTACTACGAGCGCCCGCAAGACGCGTAAACACATTACCCAGCTATCGTCGACATTGCTGTCCTGTGCATACACTGTTTGTCAATCAAGATGCGGTGCCTTTTTATTGCCCTGCTGTAATAACCTTGCCTTTCGCAGAACACCCCGCAGCAACTTCAGTGCCAACTAGCCAGTGACAAACCACAAGGCTGCCACTCGTCATGGAAAGCCGACACAGGCTGCTTTGAACGCCGACCCACGCTACGTGCACGTTCCATTCTGTGCAACCGGCGGGACAGAGACAGGGCACGAACTGTTATGTGATGTGTGACGTGTGGGCAGGCTGCGTTCGGTGTAACCATCAGGACAAAGACATGAGACGAATCGTGATGCGTTGTGGTGCCTGAAAAACTGTGTAGGCAAGGACATGCGACTAATTATGAACTGTTGTGGTGCCCGACGAACTGTGTAGACTAATTCAGAACTGCTTCTCAGTTTCCCCTTTTCTATTGTCTGTGGTTTTCATTATTGCCCTTAGTAGTCTGTGGACTATGACACTCACTGGAGTGTCCATTCTTGTGTGGGGGGGGGGGGGGGGGAGTGTCGGGCCGATGGGCCCTTATCTGCAGCACGCACGTTGGAGGCAGGGCGAGGAGGACACACGCGCATTGCCCATGCGCGTGACGAGCGGAAGCGTTGAAAGGCCACAGGGGGCGTGAAGGTGGCCGGCCGATAAGACGGGAGGTGAGACGAGCCCGGGGGCTTTTCGTGGTGGGCGGCAGGACGATGGGATGCAGTGACGGTCGCGCTAGGCGCTATGGTTTCCTACGTGAGTGCTGCAGAGCAGAGGCCACGCCGGTTTGGGGCGTCCGCTAAGGCGAGTCGTTGGCTCGTCCTCCACTGCACGTTGTGCGTGAGTTTGCTTTCGAGCCGTTATGTTTTACACCTACTTTCATGCCGTTAAGTTTTGCGCCGTAGGTTCAATTGGACCGCCAGTCTGCGGGAGTTGTTCGTTCTGGCCTTGTGGCCCTCCTGTATACGTTAGTGCCGTGTTGTGCCGGGCTGGAAGGTGGTTGTGATTCTTTTGGAGTCTTGAATTAAAAGCGGTTCTTGTTCCCAGCGTTGCTGGCTCGTGTCATGCGAATTGCGGCTCACTGACCCCCCCTGAGCGGAGACGGGGCCCACAAGGCCTATGTATTTCAGTGCACGTTAAAGGGCCTCAAGTGATCAAAGTTTCCAGGACCCTCTACTACAGCATGTCTCACAATCATATTGTGGTTATGGCGCATGAAACCCCAGGAAACATTGTCGCTGTGCATGTCAAGAGCATGCACCATTTTATGCGGCCCATTCTAAATTTGTTAAGAAGGCCACTGCTACCATGTGTCGTGAGGTAGCGCTGGAAATATCGTCTCCTGAGAGGATGCAGGCTAGTTTTATTAATTGGGTCATGCAAAAGATTCATTCACGTAACTGTTGTATCAATTTCTGAAACCTTTCTCCAAAGCAAGGCAAAGCAGGAGACTGATGGTGAAAAGACCAATGGTTGTGCCTTGTGTACACTAGTTGCTCATAACCTTCAAAATGCAGAAAAAAGTACAAGGTGACTAGTTTTATATGTGCCACGCAACTTGTCTGGTCTTTGCCCACACATTTCAGAAGAGCTGCAGCCCTCCCTTCACATGAAGATGCACACCAGGCTGTCCATGGCTTGTTCAGTCAGCATGGTGTATGAAATCCCCACTCAGCTGCAGTGGGGTTTACATCAGCCAAACTGGCTGGTATCTAAGCCATAGTAAGGGAGTGCACACTTTCTATAATAAAAACTATCTGTCAGCGCATTTGTCTGTGCATTGCTAATCATGCTCATGTCAGACGAGGTTTGCCAGTGCTTCAATTCTGGGTAAAAGTACAGATTCTCTGGCCCATGAGATTATGAAATCCTACTGCAGTAAAAAAATATCAGTGAGGAATCTGTGGCATTGCTAATGATGAATATGAATTTTTAAATACCGGCTAATTTCGAAAGGATTTGTGATGTACTCTAATCTGATATAATTTGGCATTTGTTTGAAGCAGTGTTGTTTACACGTATGCTATAGCCACATATTTCACTGCTTTCCTGTACATTAAGTTAGTTGTTTAATGGAGTAGCTTTGTGCCCACTTTACTCACAGTGACACATTGTGTTCATTTCTTTTAGCTCTAGTAATGTTTCATAAGCTCTTACATCACAAGAGTATTACAACACATATAAGCACAGGAAAAAAGGGCAATGAGACACTACAAAGTGCTGCACTTTGTCCTGTCTTTTTCCTCTTTGCTTATTTTTGCTGTAAAACCACTAAAAGTATGCATTGTGAACTGGTACTTGAGCAAATCTTGCAATGCTCAAGCTAAATTTTGGAGCAGTTTGTCATTCTCTTCATCTACATTTTTGTACTTGGTCTTCTTCACTTCTCTTGCCATGGGAATCGCATTTTTCTCAAGCACTCTCGGCATTTTGCCACTCATGTAGACTTATGCACCAAATGTACATGTTTGAGGTCTCTGTACATGTTTGAGGCCACCTGTCAGATACAGATATGTCGCATGCCGAGAAGGGGGACTCAGTAGTGAACATATTTCTTAAACTAATTGAAGTACAGTAATTAGTAGATAAATAGGAAAATGAATTAAAGTGGTCGAAAGAACTCGCTGCTGGTGGGGTCTGAATCCAAAACTTTTGCACACTGCATGCAATGCTCTACCACTTGAGCTACGGCAGCTGTCATTCCCTCATCCACTGTCTTGGTTATATTGGTAGGAGACCAAATGGCACCATACTCTTTTGTATAAGCGAACATGGCGTCAGGTAAAATCTTGTCCCAATTCTTGTGCACCACATCGATGTTCACGGACAGCATGTCTGCAATAGCCTTTTTGAGTCGTTTTGTAAGTACATCGGTTTGTATGTCGTAGGCCGTCATTCAATGCGCAGTGCCACTAAGCGTGAGCACAGTGCGCAGAAGCTTAGCTGTGAAAGGCATTCCTCCGTCTGTTATGATGGCCGCTGGAGTGCCATACCTCAGGATTGTGTTCCCAATTAGAAATTGTAGCCTCAGTTGCAGTGCCACACGGAATTGCCTTGGTATTTGTGCATGTGGTGAGGTAGTCTGTCGTGACCATTGCCGATTTATTTCTGCTTTGAGACATTGGAAAAACGCCAAGAAGGTCCATTCCAACTTGTCAAACGGCACGTCTGGCACTATTATACGATACAGTAGTCCATACAATTTAGTCGGTGGCACTTTACGACGTTGGCAGTCAGTGCAGGTCCCAACCTAATGCATGACCTCTGCAGCAAGCTTTGGCCGTTAGTATTTGTTGTGGATTTGTGCCAGCGTTCCCGTGTAGCCGAAGTGACCACATGTGGCCTCAATGTGTCAAGCCTGCAAGATTTCGCTGCGCAGACTTTCAGGGACAACTAGCAGATGGCTCTTGCCCGTTGAAGAGAAGTTCTTTCAATAGAGAACACTGCTGCGTAAACAAAATGAAGGGAAACCACTTGAAAACGTTGTCTTGTCAGCACATTCTTAGTTTGCCCTTTCAGGAATTTGATCACTGGATTGAGCACTTGGTTGTCTTGTTACTGCTGAGAGATCATTGCCACGTCAACAACTACAATGGAAGCTGTGTATCCATAATCATCCTCGCTTGGTTATTCAATTGGTGCTCTTGAGGCACCCTGCATCCTAAATATTGCCTTCCATATTTACGAACTACAATCATATATTCCTGCACCCGTAAGGCATTCCTACACACGGCTGAGCCAAACTAGCTCAGGTCAAAGTTTGCTAGCGCGACTACACATCAAACATGATTTACACCACCAGGAATGGGACAAAGTACCAGAACTGTGGCACAGAGCCCTTCTCATCCGACCCACTAAAATGGACAGACAAACACACAGGAAGACGGGAGGAGCGCGCTCGGACGCTAGAGTTGAAATACGGACAAAAGAGAGGCATTTACTACGTGGACGTAGCTGGCCCGAACCCCGAGGAGTGGTACACGACCACCATTGTTCACGAAGGAACACGTGTGGATGGAGTGACCTTCACCCGTCCGTAATGCAGGCTGAGGAGGTCGCCATTGCCCTTGCGGCCTCTCACAACGATTCCAAACGCATTATTATGGATTCGTGAGGAGCGTGCCATAACTACATAGCAGGGCACATCTCACCTCTAGCTGAAGGAATATTGTGCAATAGCATAAGGGACGTAGATCCTCACCCAAAACACATAATATAGGCACTGGACCGTGACGGATTGCGGGGAAATGAGGCTGCACGCAGATGTGGCTGGCCGAGCGTTCGTTCCTGGGTTTCCTACTTCAATTCCAATGGGGTCAAACGGGGAAAGTTACCCCCTCCTCCGGTATCGGGAAATTTTAAATTATTGTAAGGAAAGCCATCGGCACTACCCTCCCCCGCAAAGGGGTTGAAGAAAGCCGACGAGCACATCCTGCTAAGGCTGCAAACCAACACACTGCTATGCCCTGCAATAATTAAACATTTTGACCTACGGTCACCGGACAGTGCCAGCACTGTGGTGAGGTGGCAGACACCTACCATATGGTGTGGGCCTGCAGTACAACACCGACCTTACCCCTCACTCAAACCCTACCCGAGAGGACTGGGAGGCAGCCCTGCTCGGCTGCTAGGACCTTGAGACCTAGCAGGCCTCGGTCCTGAGAGCCAGGGCGGTGGCATCAACCAATGGGGTCCCGGAATAGGGACTCCACCTAGTCTGTAGGGACCTCTAAAGAGGCCCCGCACCTCTCTTTCCTCAACAAATTTTCCACCACAACCTTCTCCTTAGTTGGGTAGTTCGACTCAGGGTACGACAGTATTTCGTTGGCACAGACTATTTTGCTGTTTCGTGACCACAGCACCACACAATTTTGCCCTAAAAATAGTACCCTATCAAATATAGTTGCGTCCTACATTTCCTCGGTTATGTCCTTAACACTGATTTTCCTATATTTCTGGTTTTACAGCTCTGACCTCACAAAGATAATGCACCATGTTTTTACAGATCGTGTTAGATTATGTGTTTGGCTTCAATTATGGAGAGGTTAAACAAAATTGAACATGACCTTTCTTTTCTAAATTGATTTTTAATATATTGCATTTTTGGAGACATGGCTTAATTAATCATTTTTGGTTAGCGTTTGATATCACTCTCGACATTTATATTTTGTACACTTGTTAAACTGATATGGGACAATGCTGTGGGAAAATTTGATAATTCTAACTCTTATACTAAGGCATCAAGAAAATTTAGAGCTTGGGCATTGTTGAAGAATGTTCTGTTTTCGCAATGTTATTTTGTTAAAAAACGGAACCAATGCTGCAAGATAGTAGCACCGCTTCAATGCATGCTGTACATAGTGTGCCTCAAAATACTTTCACACCTACAGCTGTGACAGCTTTTTTTCTGGGGGCTTTGCAAAAGTACATTTTCACAAAAATCCACGTAAAGCAGTTTCGGCCCAAAGGACACTTCTGAAACTTTTTGGCACAGCCAAAGTTTTCTTTTGCAAAACTGGAAAGGGCTTTGTTGCTCCAGGGACACGGACAGCAAATTTTTTTTCAACGAAATTGAAAGCAGTTGTCGGACATGCACCGACGTTCTTGACTGGACACGCCCAGCAAGTCGTCCACTTGAGGCCGGAGAGAACAGCATCCATAAGCCTTTGAAACTTGGCTGGGGCAGAGCATAATCTGAAGGGAAGGACTTTAAACTTGTAAAGTCCGTCAGGTGTAATGAATGCAGTCTTCTCTCAGTAACGCTCATTGACCTCGATTGTCGATATGCGCTCATTAGGTCTATAGAGAAGGAATAATGCGCATGGCTCCGCCTGTCCAATTCGTGTCAAAAGGTAGACATCTCTTTATGTAATGCGATTTGGCTTCCGACAATCAATGCATAATCACAAGCTGCCATCTTTCTTTTTTACAAGCACTGCCAATGATGCCCAAGGGCTTTTGAAGGCCGGATGACTTCATCCTCTAGTATCTACTTGACCTGTTGTTTTATTACTTCGTGTTCTTTCCATGCCACAGGGTACGGATTCTGCTGAATTGTTTTCAGCTGTCTCCTCCATGATGGTGCGGTGTTTAGTCAGCAGTGTTTGACCCACACGTGCCATTGAGGAAAAACGGTCCTTGAACTGGTGTAGCAATTCCAGAACATGTCGCTTCACCAGCGGTGTTAAATTTGGATCAACATCGACACAAGAGCACAAGGGGCTGTATCAGGCATTGCTTCCCACTGCACAGCAATGCAGTCTTGAGTATGGGCAATTTTATCAGGGTATGCTACAACAGTACCTTTACTTATGTGCTTGCGCTCGTTGGTGAAGTTTGTCAGCAGTACTTCTGCTTGGCCATTTCTTAAACTCATGGTGCCACAAGTGACGGACAGCACCTTGTCGAAGAAGGGCAGTTATTTGTTCTGCTACACAGTATTTGTTACATAATCCACAGCAGCTGACTGAAACCAGTCTACATGACAGTGGTGGTATGCAGACATCCTTGTTGGCAACACGTACGAGTCTGCACTTTCTTTCTGTGCTCTGTTTCAAATGTTGCCCTGTGGAAAATGGCACTATGCCATCTCACACATTAACTATGGCACTGTACTCCCACAAGAAATCCATTCCTAGCATCGGCGCTTTGCAGCTCTTGGGGAATTACAAAAGTGGCAACAAAAGTGCTACTCCTAAAGTGAGGCTTACTGTACATTTGCCTGTCAGTGCCATTAGCTGGCCTCCAGCATTTCGGATTTAAGGGCCCATCCATTGTTTTAACCTTCTTAAGTTGCCTGCCAGCATCTTACTGATTTAAAAAAAAGCCTGTACCGGGGCCTGCTAAGTCGTCACTTCGTGCTCTTGAATTGTCACAGGAAGACGGGCAGTAATGGTTTTTCTCTTGGCAGTAATTGGAGATTTTGGCAGTTCACTTTTCGGGAACCTTCCCCCAACGGTCGCTGTTTGTAGTTTTCCTGCCGTGAGTTGGGAGACCGTTCTTTGATGACATCAGCGAAACTGCAGTGGTTCAGCAAAGAAAAGTGTGAGGGAGACGGCGAGTGTGACCGAAGTAAATAGGAACTAACTTGACAGCCCACAACATTCTCAAGAAAGGGGGAGCTGCTTTCATCAAGCTTATAGTGTGAAGCAGCAGCTTGGCTTTCCTGATAATCAGTCGGACGGCGAGGGCAAAAACGATAAACTTGTCCTGCTTCAGAGTAGTAGCACAACGGTCTTTGATCAGTAGTGCGCCATATGCCAGTTCTTCAACGGTACTGATAGTCCTGTAGCAGCCAGAGTGGTTCAGTTTGCTCAGAAACTTGTCAATAATTTCAAACACCCAAATGAACAATGGTTTTCAAACCAAAACCGAAACGTCTAGATGCTTCGTGCAGCTTATGCGAAGACATCACAGCCTCCTTGCCATCAGAAATATGGAGCTGGTTCCAGAAAAATGACAGCGGCGAGGTCATCCGACGATGTATCGAGTTATGCCAGCTTTTCTGAACTTGACAGTGACGATTTGAGTGCTGAAGCATCACTGTTTTGCTTTTGACAGCCTGCCTGTTCTGGTAGGGAGCGTTGTATGTATTGACATCTAAAGCACAAGGTGGCCCGGCCCGCATGGGAACCTGACAAAAAACTTTAAAATTTATTTTCAAAAAAACTATATGACTTGCAACTGCCTGGCTTGGCGTATATCATTACAGTACCAAGGAGAACATATATAGAAAATTTCACTGAGATCAGTGGACACTGCGAAATCACTGGAGTTGCCTTTTAAGAAATGGATGCACACCAACTCGCCCAATTTTGGCCTTCGCAATATCTAAGCCTTGGAAGTGTTAAGCAGTGCCACTCGTGGCTGTTGCATCAATTCAGAACATTCTTTCACAGCAAAAGCTGTCATGGGCCGCCTTTTACAGTGACTGAAATTGGTGGTGATGTTGCCTGCCATTGCCGCCGTTGTGGATAACCGGTATCGCTCACAACAAGGAAAAGAACTCCATGCCTGTGCAGATTTGAACGCAGCTGTACGGGGTAGTGCCACACTCTTACTACATGGTTGAACATCTTGTGTTCTCAGCCACATCTCTGATGTGGCAAGAGTGAAGTTTCAGGACATCACATGTTGTCAGCTGCTGGCTATGGTTTTATCAGTGATAAGGAAAAAGGAGAAGAGGAGGAAGAGAGGGCCAAAAAAGCGAACAGCAAAGCTGTGTTAGTTACACCAAGACGCTCATCCCAAATGGGCCGCCTGTTCTTTCTTTCCTTGTCTTAGCATGCCTGACCTACCGCCCTAACGGAGAACTTCGGATAATGTTGAGTTGTGGTTTATTAAAACTGCTCCACAATGTAGCCGCTCATGCACTTCTTTGTTCTTTTTCGTTCGACTTTGCACTATGGGAATACAGCCGTGGCTGCAGGGGTCAAACCTGCGACTTCGTACTGGACACACACACGCAAATGCACTCATGCACCCTCACTCCCCACAGCACCTGAAGTTTTCTACACATCACATGGTGCACTGCCTTTCGCATTGGCTCTCTATCATGTAGGGCTGCGTGGCATCAAATGGCAGACATACGTTTATGAAGGCTCAATCTAAAACAGCTTCTCTGTGAGAAAGAAGAGGAAGGAAATGCCAGTGAAGAAAAAGACGAAGAGGAATAAGGTGACCATGACAACGAAGCAGAGGAAAAAGATGACAGCGAAGAAAAAGGAAGGACACGCGAAGGAGTATAAGGTGTTGACGAAGAAAAGGAGCAGCCAGATAGCAAATAACAAGAGGAAGCAGCAAAAGACGACAGTGGAAGTGTAAGAGGGGAGAGAAGCAGGAATGGAAAAAGACCAAAAAAGGACAATGAGAGCACGCAGCAAAGCCTAGCTTATGCTGCCACTGTGCTACACTCTCTGCACAGCCCTGGGTGTTTTTTTTGCCAGATGGCATCACATCGCACATGATCTTTTCATAAACTGGCACATGACCACAGCATTCCGCGTTTGCTGATGGTGTCAACCCTGCTGGATCAAGATCAAGGTGGAAGCAGATCAAGGGGCTCACTTTTCCTTCATGTCGCAATCACTTAGTTCAGTTTAAAAATTACAAGCATCACATCTATGCTTTCCTTCATTTCGTTTTTGGTTGCCTGTGGTAATGAGTGACAAAATGACCCCTCAGTCCATTCCCATCCTTTTGTTCATCTCTTATCTAAGTGTGTAAGAGGGCATGGGGGCAATGAATGCACTTAGCCACTTATTTAATATGTCTCATAACTTCCTTGATTTACATTCATGGTGCAGAATATGCTGTGCAAAGCACTTCAGTGCTGAGAGAGAAGTAACTGAGTATGAAGGAAAGCAAGGAGAGACCCACTAGCACTAATTACCAACTAACTTACATTGGTCACAAAAGCACATGCACATATAAGCACAAGGTGAGAAAGGTTATCAAATACTGCGTCAAAGACATATGTCACATAGGTAGGCTGGTAAAACCAGCAATGATGCTTGCACAATGCTTAACATGATTAAGGTCTGCCTGTTCTCAGAAGGGTGAATTCCTTGTCGTGTAAAGCCACTGGTGGTTGACCGATGCATCTGTAACCAATTTTCTAATATAACACAAAATGACATGACAGATGGAAAAACATTCAACATAGGCGAGCATGACTGAAAGCTGAGGTGTGGATCCATAATGAAAGGAGTTAAAGTGTGCGACATAAACGTAAGAGAAGTAGATAACACAGGCACCAACTATCAACTGAACAGGAGCACTGTGGTGAAAAAAAAACAAAAAAATAACTTATCTGCACATGGTCAGGAATGGCACCACCACATGTCAAGTGGTATACGTGCAGGTCTGTACGAGCAATAACTGCTTAGTAATTTCATCTCTTTCTGCAAAAGGTAAGCGAAGGGAGACTTGTGAATGCATTTAAACTACGGTTGATATGCGAAGCCTCAACCATTAGATGTGTTTATTCATTGAGGCTTGGCATATAAGCTGTCGTGCATTAAAGTGCCTTAGTCAGCCTTTGATAACTTGTGTAGGCAAGAGATAAAATGCTTAAACATTTTTGTTGTGTATACCTGCATGTTTACCAATTGACAGATGGTACTATCATTCCTGAGCATGTGCATATGAGTTTTGTGCCTTATCTTTCTCACCATGGTACTCCCCTCCAGATAACAGTTGGCTTTTGTGTGCTTTAACTTCCCTCATTATGAATGGAACCAAGATGTGCACCATAAATGTGGTGTCTGTCAACCTGATTTTGAAGCAGTGTGTGTGTTTGATTGCCCTTGCAATAGGAACGTGGGAAATTTCAGAGGCATACTATTTTAGAATGTTTGGTGGCACTGAGTATGTACAACTACTTGAAGTCCTTAAAGACCTTGGATCGAGGCCCTTTGAAACACCTTGGAAATGGATGCGCTCTTTGAATTCCTTAAAACTAGGGTGGTCGCTTGCCCATACTCAACTGCGAGTGATTGAGAGCTTGTGGGCACAACTAAAAAAGTGGTGAGAGGCAGAAATTGTGATGACTAGGCAATCTGTAATGATGGCATCTTAAGCCAATTGGAGAGGCTGTAGTAGCCCTCTTGAGCATTCGTAAATAAGATAGCAAATTTAACTGTGTCCAGAGTAGTAACTTGTACCTGTGCGCTTGGCTTGTTCGCAAGCGAAAACCAGGTGAGATGAAGCCTAGCAAATGTGGATTGATATTGAACACCTTGCGATCAGAATATATTTATCCACGTTCCTTTTGAAGGCTAGCTTGAGAACTAGCAGAGCTTTCTTTATTTTGAAATATTACCTCTTAATTTTAGCCAGCTTATTTTTTGTGCTGTAAAGAGCTCTGGTGCAGGTAATAGAAGAGAGGCAGCTGAAGCAGCAGGCAAGGCACCAATACAGCGATTATTTGGAAGAGTGCTACAAGGAAAAAGGAAATGCTGAAGGAAATAACAAGAGGGGTGCACTTGTTTTCAAGAGGAAAGCCCAAGCTCCACAAGTGTTGAACTGTCTGAGAGAATATGCTTAAGGCAAACAGTGACCTAACACCATTAGCCGGGGCAAACAGCACCCTCAGGTCAGCCACAGGAAAAGGAGACCCACATAGTGGCTGTAGAGAGAAATTGTAACCAAGAGGAAGAAGATATCAATATTCATAAAATGCATATCTTATAAAAATGAACGGAAAAGCTTCTTTTGTTCCTTCTTAAATTTGGCCTACAGAATCCTTTAATTGGTCTGTATGTACAATGCAACAGATGCAACAGTCAACCATCAGTGGCTTTACATGATAAGGAATTCACACTTTTGAGCCTAGGCAAATCCTCATTTTGCTAAACTTTGTCTAAGTATTACTGGTGGTCTTACTAATCTATTTATGTTGCATGTGTCTGACGCAGTGTTGCCGGTAGTTGGCCTGCATGGTTTTCCCTCTGATTTTCTTCATGCTCACTTACCTCTCTTTCAGCACTTGAGTGCTTTGTGCTGTATATCCTATATTCTATTTAGCCTTTCTTACATATTTTCAACACAGTGATATAAAGTTGGAATTCGACCATGTAATTCATCTAGTTTGACATGTTTACAGGCAAAGTAACTGCAGTGCCATCGCATTTAAGTAACAAAAACATTTAATGTACGAACATTTGCTTTAGTGATCAAAGCTTGTATATTGCCTGCTCATACAGCTAGCATTTCTTCTGACTTTATGTTATGTTCAATGCCTACAATGCAATAGGGCTGTCTGAAGCATGCATAAACTTTTTGCATTGAGCTTTATGTACCTCTTAACACTCTGACCATTGTTGTTTTGTTGTTTTGTGGGGTTTAACGTCCCAAAACCAGTTCTGATTATGAGAGACGCCGTAGTGGAGGGCTGCGGAAATTTCGACCACCTGGGGTTAACACTCTGACCATTGTGTACTGATGACCGATTGTGCCAAAGCTCTCAAGTAATGCTGTTCACCTGGAACTGTCTTCAGCTGAGGGAATCAATGAGTGCTATGTTATGGTGATGCGGCAAAATGCTCATGTGATTGGTATTTAAGGGCTCCTAGAGCACCCCAAGGTCGAAACTTAGTTTCGGTGTTGCAGTTGTGCATGAGTCTGCAATGAATAACTAGCTGCAAGAGTTTTTTGAAATGGTGCAGTAACAGCGGAGTTACATGTGTTTGATCACTGAAATGCAATCCCTGCTTCAGTCCCCTCGAATGTGCATTGTCTGGCTGGTCTTGTCTGCTCCTCGCCAAGTTCTCCATACGTCACATGATCCGCCATCACCAGTGCGCTCTTCAAAACAATGTCCACCTTCCCAGCTAAGCGCTGTTGTTGCTGTGCCAGATTGCCTTTTGCCAGCGTACCGCTAATGACCTTACCGATACAGCTGATCTGTATGTGGACCTTGCCAGAGGTTGTAGGTTCTCATTTTACTAATCAACTGTGCCTGCAGTTGGTGCCATTATGACGAGCAGGATGCACTGTAAAAGCCCGGAGAGGTGCACAGGATTTTTTTTCCGCGACTCACCAGTATTGCGCAGCGCTGCCACATTTGGCATCACTGATCGTAAGAACGTCCTGGTTTCGATGCACGTGTTTACTTGAAATGTTTAAAAAATAATTGGAGGTGGTTTAAGGGCCCTTTAAGATCACTGTGGTGAAATGTAGCTAAGTACATTGCTGTGTTGAGCAAGTTAGTTCATGACCTCAGTAGGAAAAAAACCGCAGTTCCAAAGAAACAAGGACAAGGCAAGAACAGCACTAGTCCATAGTTCTCATGTCACCCTTTTCTTCTGTGCTCCATTAGTAAAACATGCCTTGGCATAATAAATTACAACTGATGTGGATATTTTTTTTTTATTTTTATATGTGGAACACCATCCTTTTATGCCTTAGAAAATTATCGATGCTGTGGAAATATACTCATTAATGCTGTTCTTTAGTGTAGTTGCATATGCATATGAGAACATTATTACAGAGAGCATTATTTAATTAATTCAGTTCTGTGGGTTGCTGTGTCATTCAGTTGTCAGTTCTTTGAGGCATCCTACAGCCTAAGTAAATTCTGCAGATATTAAAAGTTAGTTAAAAATTCATTTCTTTAGACAATTACTGTTAGTGCAAATTCTGCTAATCCCTTCCCCGTACTACAAAATGTGGGTTTTTATATTTCAGTATTGGTCGCTCTGATCAGTGTAGCTGGATAAAAATACATTTAAGAAATTCCCTGTATAGGCAAGTCACACCCAAAAAACTTTCCTTGCAGCTAACAAATAATAGAACTCCTTAATGAATTATTAAATCATTCAGGAAATCAAAGGGATCTTTCATCGAAAAACATGTTTGCGACTTTCATTGTGCCGTGACATATCTTGGACAGCAAGTGCATATAAAGTGGCAGTTTGGGCATGTTGATAACCATCATGAAGAAAAGTAGAAACGCACAGAGCACACGGCTTCCACTTTTCTCCAAGAAGTGTATGTAGTCCGTTGCTATGTTAATGTGCCATCATTCGTCTTGATACCTTGGACAGGCCGGCTACACTTGGTGTGGTGGCAATGTGTAACCAAGCACTATAAATCAAAACAAACTAGAAGTTCATGGAGAACATGAAGCGATAAAGTGATGATAAATCGTTGAACCAGGAATGTACTTGGAGCCAACATTTCGACAAGAGGACCTTTTTCTTCAGAGTAGCAGCTGCCTTCCATAGCAACCTCTTTTTATGCCTTGCTGATGCTTCTCCAGCTGCAAAGGTAAAGGAGCAAGAGTGGAAGGAAGCATGTATCTAAGCGTGTGTGTTTCCATCCTCTGCACAAAAGCTTGGTCTTCTCCACATTGCATGTAGGGGCAGCATGAGCAAGGCATAAAAAGAGGCTGCTGTGGAAGGCAGCTGCTACCCTGATGAAGAAAGGTCCTCTTGTCGAAATGTTGGCCCCAATTACATTCTCGGTTCAACAATTTATTGACCAAAGCACTGTCAAAAAGCCTATTATTCTTAACAGGAATTGTTGCTCGGCTACTTGGTTCATACTGTCAAAGGAAACTAGATAGAGCAAATAAAAAGGACTAGACACAGAAGAAACACACACGTCGGGCTCTCTTTAAACTGTGGCTGGTGGAGTTTAGACTTACTAAAAGAAACGCACAGTACACCAGAATGGTGCCACTCACCACTAATGTTTATTGTGATTGGTCTCTTAATAATAAGAAGAGCCAATGGGCACAAACGCACTGCACACCATGTTCATAGTCGCGCGTATCACCAAAGATGTGGATTAACGCATTGTATCTAAGAGCTACAACTCCTTGCCGCGCAAGACAATGGATTTATCACTTACACAGGCGCTACCTTTCTTTCTAATGTGGTATGCCTCCAAGGTTACCCTAGAATTGCCACTCCTGCCCAGAATCCTAATACTGCTGAGCAATGGCACGCAGGTGCAAGACGTGTGATGTGTGCGTAAATGGAAAGGAACCTTGCTAGTAACAGATAGCTTGTGTTCCCTTGCTCGAACATTGACGCAACTACCAGTTTGTATGATATCCGATATACACTTTACCACATGTAAGAGGGATCATCAAACTACACCTACAGTGCAATCAACATACCATGTGCTATGGTTCTTCTCACAAATGGGTTCCTTTGGTGGTGCCGAAATACATAGGCAATGCCCGTTGAACTTGTGTGGCGCTGAAAATGCAATAGGCACATTGTTCCTTTCAGCCACATTTTTTTAGATTTTTTTAGACCTTATGACATTTAGACCTTTAGACATTTTTTTTAGACCTTATGCACGTATGGCGCTCTTTGGCCGTAATCGGCCCTTGTGCCAATAAACACCATAAATCATCATCTTATGCACGTAGGGCACCACTTCATGTCTTTTAGTTCTGAAAGCGTCTCGACTTTCTTTTTGCTCTCCATTTTCTGAAGGAATGTCTTGGATACTGCTGCCAGTATCGAGCAAGGAAAATCAGCTACCTGCAGGTGCTCAGTCTGCCACTTAGAACTATCCTGTACCAAGAGTACTCAAGACTTCGACAGTACCGATTCAAAGTATTGGGCTGCAATTGCTCGTTTTACTACCTTACTATGTGCCAAGTCATGGCAAAAGCTCTTTACGAGCACGCGGAGAGTACGCCCATAAAATGTGTTGCCTACTACCTATGAGCTTACTAACATTGACAAGGTGCAGTTTTAGACATGAACATGCTTTTTAGTGGACAACAGATTTGTTGGATGTACACTCTGCATGCACGTAAAGAGCTTTTATTATATTATTCAACACATAGTAAGGTATAAAGTGAGCAATCACAGCCCAATGCCTTGAATCGGTACTGGTGAAGTCTTGTGTGCTCTTGGTACAGGGTAGTTCTAAGTGACAGACTGGGCGCCTGCAGGCAGGTGATTTCCCTTGCTCGATACAGATAGTGGTGTCTGGGATGCTCCTTCACAAAATGAAGGGCAAAAAGCAACATAAGGATGTGCTCAGAAGTAAAAGATCAGGGGCCGAATTCACAAAACTTCTCTTTCTTAAGTGCTTTTTGCCATTGGTCGGGAAGCGTCTCTAATGATATGTCCAGCAGCAGCATTGGCTGAAATTTTCTCTTAAGAGCTTTTTTGTCGTAAGTTGTTTTCGTGAATACGGGCCCTGAAGCGGTGCTGTATGTGCATAAGGTATCGCACAAATAAAAAAATGTGGCTGAGTGTACAATGTGCCTATTGCGTTTTCAGCGCCACGCAAGCTCGCTAGGCGTTGCCCACGTATTTTGGCGCCACGAAAGAAACCCACTTGTGAGAAGAACTATACCACGTGGTATGTTGTCTGCCCTGTAGCCGTAGTTTACAAGATTCCTCTCACGTGTGGTAAAGCGTATATCGGACAGACTGGCTATTGCATCAGCATTCGAGCACAGGAACACGAGCTTCTGTTGCAAATAAGGCTTCGTTTCATTTACCTACGCATTGTAGATCCTGCACCTATGTGCCATTGCACAGTAGTATTGGGATTCTGGGCAGGAGTAGCAATGTTAGGTAAATTTTGGAGGCACTGCCACATTAGAAAGGTGGCGGCTGTGTAAGCGATACATCCGTTGCCTTGCGCGACAAGGATTTGTAGCCTTTAGATACGATGTGTTAGCGATGCATATCACTGAAGATAACGGATTCTGACCATGATGTGCAGTGCATTTGTGCCCATTGGCTGTGCTGTATACATTAAAAGAGACGAATCACAATAAAGATTAGTCGTGAGTGGTAACCTGTTTGGGGTACTGTGTGTTTCTTCTTTGTCTAGTCTTTTTTACTTGTGCTATCTAGTTTCCTTCGACAGCCTGTAATGCTGTATTGGAGTAATCATGTGGTGTCGCCTTGCAAATTTATTAGTACCTAATTCATGTGTTTCTTTTCAGGATACTCCATCTTCATTTCCTGCTGTCTCAACGGTATCATTGAACTTTGTATGGATCCTTTTCCTATGAAAGCCACGGTTGCTTGTGCAGCTTCAGCTTGTCTGCCTTGATCTTCAGGATCCACACGAAGGCTCCTTTTTAAACAGAACGCGCGCGTTTTGAAATGCATGCTTAGTACAATGCAACACCCTGCATTCGCGCAAGTGTTGGGGCTTTGTACTAAATGAATCTTTGTGATGATATACTTTATGTGTGCTATAGTGGCGAAAATTTCAGCCTATTTCTATGCTAGAAAGTTGCAGAGAACGATGCTTTTCAGGGATTCATGTGTTGTCTATCGCACGTAAAGAAAAATAAGGAGGAGGAGGAGGAAGAGGAAAGGAGGAAAGACAGGGATGTTAGCCAGTGCTGAGACCGGCTGGCTACCCTGTGCAGGGGAAAAAGGGTAAGGGGACTGAAAGATAGCAGAAAGGAGACACGACAAGAAAAAAGAGAAAGAGAGAAAAAGAACAAAAAGAAAAGTAAATTTCACATTTCAGTACTGTGTTAAAATTACGAGTGTATGAATATTAGAAACTTGAATACATATTGAGTAGTTCTTTCCACTAAGTCTGCGAATGTTCAGTGTTCTTTGCCAGTTTATAAGGGTCAACGAACTGAAGAGTTCTAAAGGAGACAGGATGATGGATGTGAGGGCTTTTCTGGGTTATTCTTCTGTACGATAGCTGCTGTATGCTGTTTTAGTACATAGGCAACAGTACTTTCAAGTGCATTGAGCATGTAGCATACACTGTACGATTTTCACTTTAAATAAGAGTGGTTGCTTTTAGCATAGTTTTTTTATATACTTGTTGCAATATATATTATTTGCCAATATAACCTTGTTTGCATCCATAGGTGTGTGGTGCTACATTGCTACATTTCTCATTCAATGAACACAATGCTATACATAAATCTCCTAAGACATTTCCGTAATGTGGTTTCTACATTGCCACATATAAATCAAAGCAGTTTCATAAGTACTAAAGGGCAGCATGACAACAAGAAACACATAACGGCTAGCTGCAGGTGAAGTGTCGACTGCCAACTGAAAACGCGTCCAAAAGACGTGCCATGTACTGACATCTGTCACACACCGTGCTCAAGGACAGTAGGAAAAAAAAAGATATGCCTGTTGTGACACGTTGAAGCGCAGGAGTTTGTTACGATGCAATACAGTCGAAGGTTTTGTTTGATGCATGCTGAGCATAGGTTAAGAAATTTTGTGCTGCATAAATACAAACAAGAATGCAACAAGACATTACCAAGTGGATGCAGACTATCATCAACTGTTCACTCGTTCATGGGGCACCTCCTGGGAACAGCCACCTATGGGGTGCAGGGTTTCCCCACTTATTCTCAACATGTATCAAGTAGCCCAAATATGAGCCATGCTTTGAAGAGTGGTGACATGGGCTGCTTTGACAATTTCCTGCTGCATCAGAACCCTGCTATGCACTATGTTGGCAAACTTGATGGCGCATCAAAATATGGAACGACATACCAATTGAGGGAAAGCAGAGCAAGGACGTTTCACACTGGTTAAAAAAGTACTATCAACAGCAAATGTCATCTGCACACGTATAGACACATGTCACGTACACAACCTGTAGATAATTCATCTTTTCTTTTGTTCTCGTATCTTTTTTTCTATGAATGCTGTTATGCTTTCCACATTTAAGTTATAAACGACATGTCGTCGCGTTGTTGTATACTATATATTCTGTGGCTATTATGTTTCTTTTACTTTTTTGCTTTTTTGCTTTTTTTTATCTGCTATTTCTCATTTTTTCTATGTAAGTGTCATTGACGATTGAAACTGTCAATTACGTGTCTACAATTGTACATTTTTGTAATTATATGTCTGTAAATGGCCCCAATACTAGCCTTCGGCTACGGGGCCATACAAAGTTTGCAAGCGATCTCTATTGATTCCATGTGAATGTGAATAAACTTCAAACTTCAAACATCCACAATTCCAGCAATTATGAGACAAGTGCATGCTAGCTTAGCCTTCCAAGGGTTTGTAATGTATTCACAAATTCATAATATGCATAATACAGTGAACTCCTCTTAAGACAAACTCTGTTAAGAACTCTAGGAGTAGCAAACGATGTGGGAACATCTGGTTAGTTTTCCACTCAGTGTAAAAAAATCTGTTTAATAAACCAAATCATCTGCTTCATGTCCGACTAACTTAAGTTAGTTTAGTGACGGTGAACAATGAGCCTTTTTATTTTTCGGGTTTGGTCAGCCAGATGGGAGCCAACTAGTTCCAGTCATGATAGGAAATAATGTGGCAACATGTATTGGAAGCATGATAATGTCCTGATATGTTGATGAGAATAACAACATTCTGACCTAATCAGCCTGACATACACATATGGGGATAAACCCATGCAGGAATGCTTGAAGCTACCATCCTGTCTCATGCAGAGGCAAAATAAGTGGACCTTTTACACTTGGCTCCCCATTGTAAACCTACTTCATTCATTATTTAACTGAGAGTTATTTGGATGCACCAGTCATCTTGTCACCTCCTTTTTGGGCTACTTCTGATAAGAGGGACAAATTTTCACGGTCCCTTCAGGTTCATCTTAAGGGGCAACTCTGGCAGTTTTTTCACCATTTCCTGATATCGCTCTTTTCCAATGGCACTGATAGACCTATAGCAGGCAGGGTGGTTCAATTTGCTCAAAAACGCTCACATTATTTTATGTAACCGAATGATCCAGTGTATGCCGTGACCTCACAAGTGTCCTCATCATCAGAAATATGAAGCGGGTGCCAGAAAAATGAAACTGGCGATGTAATCTGAGAATAAATTGAGTTATGCCAGCTTTTTTAAGCTTGACAGCGACAATTTGAGCACTGACGGGTCACCTCATTGCTCTTTACAGCTCGGCCTGCTCGGGTAGGCAGTGTTGGAGGTAATGACGCCAAAAACAGAAGGTGGCCCGCATGGGAATCTGCTAAAAAGTTTTAAATTTATTTTCAGGAAAACTAAATGACTTGCAACTGCCTGACTTGGCATATATTATTACAGTGACAATGAGGACATACACTGAACATTTCACTAAGATCTGTGGACACTGAAAAATCGCCGGACTGCCCTTCAAGGGTCTACTGTGCTGCAATGGCTCATCCAACCAACAAACACATCATCATCAGAAAGTAGGAGTGAATATACCATTAAAGTATAGCATAAGGCGTAACTGATCATGTCTCTTGCTTAGCAGCTGACTTTAAGCTTTCAACTAGTTCATGATTGTCAATGGGTCTGCACATCTTAATTGGGGCAGGAACTGAAACCGGAACATTGTAGTGAGAGGCGACATACTTAGGCATGGGTCAATCCATATGCTACAAAGGAAAGTACAGCTATTTTCCTAAGTTCATTTTGCTCAGTGCCATTATGCACCCTACTGTCACCCTTCTTAATGCTCCGTAAAAGTTTTTCTGCAGTGGGAGAAAACCTTTACTGTGAAAAGCTTGCCCCTGCCTAAGCGTTTACGCATTGAGGCTGTCAGCCAGCACATGGGAGACAAATTTTTTATGACAAAGTGAAAAGAAAACAGTGCTGCCACATTACTTGCTCAGTGTGACCTGATGTGTAATTAAATGGCTTCATCTCGGGGTGCACTTCGAAAACATGTGGCTGGTTGAGAACATCAGAAATAACTAGGCCACGGAAAAGCTTGTACGGCCCCTTAAGTTGGACAGCCGGAAAGCAGAGCATGATGCTGAGCAAAGCCAGCTTAGTAATGTAGCTGTACTTTCCTGCACACATGGATTCACCCATTGCTTCTTGCTTCAACATTTAACAACATTCAACATTTTTATTCCTGTTCCTGCTAGCGGCATGGGCTTTATTCCAAAGTAGACTGGCAAATCACAAACTCTGATGGTTAGGGCAGCTGAAAAGTCAGGTATAGACAAAGCGAAGACCACTAGGACCGAGCACACCCCACTTCAATGGTGCATTCAGCCCCCTTATCTGCAACTAATTGTGGCAATATGAACCTGTAGAGCCAGGCAAGATTGCACCTGTCACATCACTGCCAAAATTGTGTTTGTGTTCCCCAGTTTGCTAGCACCACAATATTGTACATTCACAGGACCTGATGCAACCAGAAATTATTGATAGAAGGCATCACGCAGGCTTCATTTGCCTTGCACAGTAAAGAACCCATTATCTGATTGGCTTGCATTTGGTTCTGACTGGTCCTTGCTGAGAACAGTCTGACATACATAGTACACGGGAAGTGTTTTGGCACAAGTTTTGAATTGGCATTTGGCATTCATCCGGTGTTCTTTTTCTCTATTATCTCTTGTTGCTGTGTCTTCTGCTTATGAAACTGCAAAACCCTTGCCCTATTCGATACCAAAACAATTATATACAAGCTGTTCATTTAATTGAGAATCTTATTAGGATGTGGTCCTACATTGTTTCGAAATCTTCCTTTTCCATATTCAGAGTGCACGGGCACTTTGTCAAGGAGATGAAGTGCTTCCCTGGATGAGAAGCAGATGACATGTAGAGAATGCACTGATGGTCTGTAGTAATGTTCTTGTCACAGCCAATTCATATTCTCATTACGGTGCCAATGATGTGACACTTGCAACAGTGTTTCCGTTGCTATTCTGTCTGCTCACAATGACGTCAGTTAATGTGCAGTTGACTAAACCAATTTCAACATTCAGCCGGTTAGTCAGCAGACATGTCATTGGTAAACATTGCAGTGCTATTAGAATGACAATGATGCAGCTGACAACAGTGAGTGGTAACGTAAATTGTTGCATATTGTCAGTTTAGTGCGTTTAGTATTTCAAAAAAAAAACAAGCAATGGGAAATAGGCTACGCACTTGATAGAGCCCAGTTTCTATCAAGTGTGCTTTTTATTTTTACTGCCCTAGTAACTCTAAAAAACTTCTTTCTCCATACTATAGAACATTTACTGTGCCCGTGATTGGTGCAGTATTTGATCCTGTGATAACAGCTGCCATTGAGTGCCTTCTGGTCAATGCCTGCTCACTTGTTTACAGTGGCTACGAAAGCCTCAAGCACTGCTGAGACAGCTGCTATTTTGTTAACCAACTTGAGCCGTGAGTGGGTGGCTGACATAACTTTGGTTAACACTGCAGAGGCAACATTATCATACTTCTCTTTATCATTATGTCCATACATTGCAATCTTAAATGTTATGTTTCGGGCTGATGACGACAAATGTAGTAGCCTGCTGTCTGTTTAATGGAGAAGATACAGCACTCACTTGCAGTGAAGCTGCACTAGCAATGATGATGCTGTGTTGTTGCTGTATGATATGTTGGCTGAGCAGTGATTTCCAGTGCATGACAGTTCAACTTATTTCACCCCGCAGGATGGTGCGCATTATAAGTGTTCGTAAAGCGTGCACTGCTTGTACAGCTGATGCGGATGTATTGTGGTTGAAAGTCATCAAAAAAATGAGCCCATTAAGTCTCCAGCACGTTTTTGTAATTTGACAAAGCAAAACGTCTCTGCTTGTCCACATTTAAAAAAATAATGCTAAACAAATCCTGACCTTTTAGCAGAGCATTCCTGGAGCCTGGAGAAGCTGGCACCGAAATCAGGTGTTGATCGGCGACATACCTGTGGTGGCCCCTGGCATGCGGCGTGTAAAGTGATCATTGTGAGAAGTCTGTAAGCTGGAAAACAGCCTACTGAATGGGCTCCTGCGCAATTATAATTTCCGTTTCTGTATTGCATGCTTGGGAGGGCTGGCAGCACTGTCCTTATTCTTGCCATAAATGCAACTCCTTTAGTTGAACATACTGATTTTCCTTGCCTTACTCCATGCACCCATTTAGTTCACTTGGTGTAGAGCATTCTTATAAACCTGCTAGAGAGAAGATTTTGCCTGACAAAGGCAAGTCCGCTTGTTTGAAATGTTGACTTTTACCAAAGACATCACCTGTTCAATTGCAGTTGATCACCATTGTTACCATTGTGCTGTGGACTGTCATGTTCTCAAGCGGAGTAGTTTGATGTAGATTAAAAAATCGGTTTAGCAATATTCACTCATTCAGATTGCATGTTACGTGAGAGTATAACATAATAGAACTGTATGTAGATATAACTTAAGATGGCACAGACATCGGGTGGTTTGTTTACGTTCATTTTGCCTAGCCGTGGTCCATTTGACAGAGTTTGCGACATTATAAGGAGTATGTGAAATTCGCAGCTTCTCATACATGACGTGTACTGAAGTTCTCTTCCATCCCTCTGTCATAATTTGTTGTGGTGCCCGGCTGCAGTCATGGGTTCGATTCCGGCCGCGGCGGTTGTATTTGGACGAAGACGAAATGCTAGAGGCCTGTGTAATGTGCGATGTCAGTGCATTTTAGAACCCCAGGTGGTCAGAATTTCTGGAGCCCTCCACTGTAGCTTGCTTCGTAGTCTTATCGTGGATTTGGCACCTAATACACCAGCAATGACGCTCTTGCTTCGATGTTGGGGTCTTAGGGGTCAAATTTCTGGGGTCTTAGGGGTCTAAATTGTTTCACTCTTTATGCTTGTCATACAATGCTGAACACGTCATGTGCAACTTCAGTAAAAAGTTTGCGCTCTTTTGCTTTGTCTTATGCCTGCGGCTTCCTTGAAGAACCAGGGTTGCACGGCGGGCTTTTTGGTGGTTCATAGCATCCACTGTATAGCGCACCCAGGACAGGACAGAGCAAGTAACACGTAACACACACGCGGTGCGCCGTGTGTATGTTACATGTCTCTTGCTCTGTCCCGTCCTGGATGCGCGCTATACAGTGGATGCTTTGAAGAACCAGCCTGCTACACACCAAAGGTACTGACAGTTCCTATTAAAAAACAAATGAAGAATTGCTAAAAACTCCCGAGAATACCTGTAAAAGCTCTAAATAAGAGCTAGAAAGCACTCCCCAACCAATTCGTAAAAACTTCCAGGGTTCCTCGTAGAAACACCAGTTGCGGTGGTGGTTAAAGAGAATATTAATTACTCCCAAAGCTGCCGGTAAAAGCTCCCTTCATATTGGCGCTGAAAGTAGCTTAAAAAGACTCTCAAGTTTCGTCTTAAAAGCTCCCACCGTAACGGCGTTCAAAGGAGCTATAACGAACTCCGAATGACAATTCGCGAAGGAGCATAGTAAACTCCCTATATACCCCACAAAAACCTTGCGGCGTTAAGTTTCAGATGAGGAAAAGGAACTCCCTTGAAACCCCACTAAAACACCAATATCAAGGGAGTTATTAAAGCTTCCTTCTGAAGGGAGTTTTGCGTATGCCCGTTAGGGAGTCAGTTATGACACAGGCCTAAAACTCCCTAAAGGGTTGAAACCCGTTTGCAGTGTATGGAGCTCGTTCATTCGGCTAGCTCCTACACGACAGCGGGAAGGAAGCCTAAAGACGATTATATATACCGACGAAAACAATGAGCTGTATAAAATGGGCTTGTAACACCAGTATCCTGAAGACACTTGCATTCCAAAATCACGATTTTTGTGAAAGCTTTTACCGTAATCCCGTTGCGATATGTTCAGCTTGAGCTTGGTTATATACATTACCAGAAGCATGGATAATGCATGGATCAATTCAGATAGAGGTGTGAACACTGAGATACATTTACCTGACGCAAGCGCATAAAGGTGCTTTACTTATCGCGCTAGACACTGGCCTCAGATACATTTTAATTCGGTGCGTTGTGTTGTATGTCCCCAAAGTTTTATTGAGCGTCCTATGTACTGTGTCATTCCCACTCTTACAGTTTACGTTAGAAAGCCAGTCTGTGTGCATATTCCTCTCCACTTTGACAAGATGCTCATTTCGCAAAAAGAAGCGGAAACAGCGACATAAAGCAGTACTTATTTTGCAATGTATCTGATTTCCTGTAGCACGCTGGTTTAGAAGCTGGACGGAGGTGACAGCTATAAAATGTTCTAAAAATCTGATATAATATACATGAGTTTTGCAGCAACATATGAGATGGTGTGGCGAGCTGCTCTATTCACCTAAACTCCGGCCTGTCAACACGAAACATTACAGCGACTAATGATTTTCGGGCAAGTATGTAGAAACCCAAGCACTTCGAATAAACACCCCCTCGTAGGAGTGGGCCGACGGCAAGGGTGGGTTAGCTTTTCCTTCTTGCGTGACACCAAGTAACTCAACGTCGCAGGGTCGTCCAATAACAGTTTCGCTGTTAATAATAATAATAATAATAAAACTTTATTCCTCACATCCAGAAGTAGTACACAGAAACGGGCCTTTCAAAGTCTCCGAAGACTTGAGTGACTAGGCCCAGCAGCGTCGGTTACAGCGATGTGGTGACATAATATTCAGACAAAATTTTTGAACGCACAGATAATTTTAAAGGAATTCTTGTTCACATGTAGTAACAAACGAAAGGAGGAGAGACGAATAATGATTATAAATTACAAATAAGCCATAACAAACAATTTTATTAGTCGGAGACTAACTTCTTCAACTCTTTTTTTGAAGTGACAGAAAAGAACTCTTCAGATAATCCACTAAAAATTTTCGGAATATATACACTTCTTCTAGCTTCACCATATCTAGTGGACGAGCAGGGTACATAAAAGCGCTTTTGTTCTCTCAATGAACGACTAGTAACATAAGGCACTTTGAAGTCATCGTTCCAACTATGTCGCAGAATGACAGTTCTAGTAAACAAGTCCTCGGAACATGCAAAAACCTACTTCATGAAAAGTGTTATTGCAATGTAGCCTAATACCGTAAGCAACGCTTTTTGTATGTTTCTAAGTAAGTTGTTAATTCTTGTTTCCCATCACTCTGTGCAAAAGGAGAAAATCGTGATGCCATATCTCAGCACACTGTATGCTAGCGCGTGAACTATCATTTTCTTTACTGGTAGGGGTACCAAGCTTTTTATATTGAAAAGCTGACACGCAACACTTCTAAGTTTGGCACACAGAAAAGCCATGTGATTTTGCCAAGACACTCCGCTATGAAAATTTATACCCAGGTACTTGAATGTCTCTACGCATTCTGCTGCAGTACATTTGCACTGGTTACAATTTTCAGTATGCAGAAATAGTGGCACATTGACTCTTTGAATTTTTAAAAGGCTTCGAAAGCAAATGACCTTGGTTTTGTTTTCATTAACTGATACACCATTTTCATTAAACCACAGCATGGCCTTATGAATTGCACTCTGCAGATCGTTAATAGCACCTTCATAACGTAAGTGACGTGTAAGAAGCACCGTATTATCCGCATACTGATACACACTAGTTTGCTAATTACCGAGGGAAAGTCATTCATAAATAAATTAAATAATAAAGGAGCCAACACTGATTCCTGTGGAACACCCGTTGTAATATACCTCCTAGTGCTAACTTCTTTGCTTCCCATTACCACCTCTGGTCTGTCCTGCAGGTAATTATGGAGAACATTGTAAAGAGGCCCCCTGAAACCATAACGAAATAGTTTTTTCCAAGAAAAGATTATGGTTCACAGTTTCAAACGCTTTCGCCGAGTCCAAAAATAAACTACAGCAAAACAAGTTGTTATCTAGAGCTGAATATATTTCATCGGTAAACTCTTCTAATAATGTTATCGAACTACGATCGGCAGTAAAACCAAACTGTCTTGGAGTAAGAACCGAAAATTTCTGCAAAAACGATATCATACATTCTAGAAGATACTTTTCTAGTATTTGGGAGAGTATAGGCAAAATTTAAATTGGTCTGTAATTTAGTATCTCATATTTCTTTCCAGCTTTATAGAGTGGTTTAGCAATAGCACTTTTTAACATCTCCAGAATGTTAGCAGAAGATAGAAAACCATTTAACATAAAGAGCAGTATGTCTGCTAATGCTTCGAAATTTCTTCTCAATGACAATCCATGACAATCCAAGACATCAATGACAATCCACTGATAATCCATCAATTCCTGGTTGCTTATTTGGTCGAAAACTAAAAATTATTCTTTTAAGCTCTTCCTTTGACAACGTGGGCAAGAAAGCAGATGCTGGCACCGATTGTTTAAGCGAGCAGATACGTTTGTGGGTATGCGCAGTTTTAGAAAAGCGTGTGAAGAATTGGTTGAACTAATCGACGATTATCTCTGGCTTCTCAGAGAAAGACTCACATAGCTCACTGGCTGTAATCTTTTTACCACGTAGATTATTTATCAAAGCCCACGTCCTTGCAGATCTTTTGCCTGCTTGGTTGAATATGTCCATATTGTACCGCCGTTTTGCTAGCCTTAGTAGAGCGACGACCTTATTCCTAGCAATCTTGTATTCAGTTTTCAAATCTTGGTTTTTCGGCACACGCCTGCTCCTTTTCCATAACCAATCACTGTGGGAAATAGGTCTCATTATATCGGCTGTAAACCAAGAATAATTCTTTCAATATTTTTTAGTTGTGTACGTACTTGAAAGCTCAAATTTTCTTAGCTGTTCACCAAAATTCGCTTAAATTGCGGCATAATTTGAACCAACAGTCAATTGCCCCCAGTCGAACTGTGCAATCAACTGATCCAATATTTTACTGTTAAAGATTTGAATTTCTTGCTTATTGCCATTATCATTACCTTTTGCATCTATATCATTTGTAGAAAAAGGAAAACGTCCCCTTCGGCGACATGCCACAAAATAGTGGTCCGCTATCTTTTGACTGATCACACAAGACGTTAGCGAATAATTCGGTGATCTTATTGCTATATGGTCCAAACATGAGGATTTTAGTCTATTTTGTACCAGCTCTTACCAAGTAGGGTGATTTATTGTGGCTTGCAAGCCATATGCAGATAAAATTGAAAGGTAGTCTGATACAATAACTGCCGTAGAGTTCAGTGTATTGGTGTTTAGACCTCCTGCCAAGCAAATCTGGTCCACTGTGACTTGAGCTTCTAAAACTTCATCTAGTTCACGTAAGAATCGTGTTACGCTATTATTAGGAGGACGGTAAATGGATAGTAGAATGAGGTCTGTGTCAGACAGCGTAATTTTCACTGGCAGGCATTCCGCATGAGAGAAGGAAATGTCCATTGCCGTAGTACAATATCTTCTCCTAACAAAGAGCGCTAAAGCACCACCTCGTATGTGCAGGCCGTGCCCTGAAATGGGCTTTGTAGACATTCAATACGAACATATTCGTGTAAACGTCAGATAAATTTGTTTCAAGTATCACAAATGCATCAACAAATTCGGTGGCCGATTCAGCTATCATTCTAAATTCCTCCCAATATTTTCTTAGGCTTCTAATATTGATGCTAACCACAGTGAAAGCATGCACACGATTGACACCAAGAATATCTGTAAACTCACTGAAATTTGAAACTGTGCAAAAATTCACTACCATAATCTATTACACAGTTTTAGCAATGTCAGCTGCTTTGTTCACCCTGATCAGAGGCGCACTTTCGTCATTTTTCAATCCATTATTAATGCTTTATTAATACACATATCATAATACTTTATTAATACACATCCTGAAAACAGTGAAACGAGCCTGTGTAAGTCTAGGGAGACTTGTGTGACTAGCCACGGCAGAGTCAGATACAGGGATGTGGTTATGAAGTGGCGTAATTACAGATAATTAACAATGGTCAGAGGTTATTATTATTATTATTATTATTATTACGCCCATATCGCAGAGAGGACAGGTAGACACTATTTTCTGTGACCTTAGCAAAAGCTTTTGACGTTGTCAGCCATTCGCTGCTTGTGGATAAACTTGCGCACTTTGATGTTGATTATTCAATTGTGAATCTACTACATAGCTATCTTCTGGATAGATCATGTTATGTTGCCGTAAATGGCCAAACATCCTTTTCCTACAAAGCTACTAGTGGGGTTCCTCAAGGGTCCGTACTGGGCCCACTCCTCTTTTTAATTTATGTTAATGATGTTTCTTCTGTCATTCGGAATTCTTCTTTCCTTTTGTATGCCGATGACATAAAGATATTTAAGGAAATTCATTCAGTTCTCGATTGTCGCTTGCTGCAATCGGATTTTTGTTCTTTCTCTGAATGGTGCAGGAGCAATAACCTCTCCCTAAATATTTCAAAAACCAAGGTAATGAGTTTCACTCGAAAAACATCTAGTGTGCCATTTTTATAGTCTGTCAATTCTGTGACGTTGCGTAAGGTTTGTGAGATCAATGATCTAGGTGTTCTTTTTGATAGCACCTTACACTTTTCTGCTCATGCTAAGCGTGTTGCTTTGCGGGGTCTTCGCACCCTAGGCTGTGTTTGCAGAATGTCTAGAGAATTCCGTTCTCCTATGTCCTTCCACAAATTGTACACTGCGATATGTCTTCCTCAACTTGAGTATGCATCTGTGATCTGGAATGGCATTTCTAATTCCAGCAGCAACACCATTGAGCGAGTCCAGAAAAAGTTCCTGAACATCTATAACCATAGGTTCGCTAGAAATGGCCCTGATTCTTGCATTGGCACTGTTGGTTCACTATCACTGCCATCACTACACTGCCGGAGAAAACGCGCTGATCTGTTATTTCTTTTCAAGCTTGTGCATGGTATCATATTCTGCCCTGTACTGCTCAAATGTCTTAATTTCCGAATTCCACGTAAGCTGACCAGAGAGAATAGACCTTTTCAAGTAACCGCCTGCCTCTGTGAACATTCGACCGTTGACAGGATACAACGTCTCTACAATGCTTACTTTTTAGAGCTCGATGTTTTTCACAGCTCCCAATCGCTGTTCTGCTCCGAGCTTTGCACTGTACTAGCATAGTGTCGTACAGTGTTGATATTTTTTTTCTTGTTTTGCCTGCGCATAGTTGTATATGGGCAATTTTATAGCGTTTTTTTTATTCCTGTTATATTATTATGAATTTTGGCCTATCTTGTTTTTTATTAGTTTTTTCTGTAGAGTCTCCTTATTGTATTGTTTCTCGTATTTTTTTTCTCCGTGCGCCAGTACAAAGACCTTACGGTTGTTCCTGGGCACGTTAAATAAACACTTGATTGATTGATTGATTGATTGATTGATTGATTATTATTATTATTATTATTATTATTATTATTATTATTATTATTATTATTATTATTATTATTATTATTCATTCCAGCAGCAACGCCATAACGCCATTGAGCGAGTCCAGAAAAAGTCCCTGACCATCTATAACCATAGGTTCGCTAGAAATGGCCCTGATTCTTGCATTGGCACTGTTGGATCACTGTCACTGCCATCACTACACTGCCGGAGAAAACGCGCTGATCAGTTATTTCTTTTCAAGCTTGTGCATGGTATCATATCCTGCCCTGCACTGCTCAACTGTCTTAATTTCCGAATTCCACGTAAGCTGACCAGAGAGAATAGACCTTTCATGTAAGTGCCTGCCTCTGTGAACATTCCACCGTTGACAGGATACAACGTCTTTACAATGCTTACTTTTTAGAGCTTGATGTTTTTCACAGCTCCTAGTCGCTGTTCTGCTCCGAGCTTTGCACTGTACTAACATAGTGTCGTACACTGCTGATACTTTTTAAATTTTTTTAATTTCTTTTATTTCTTATTTTTTTCTTGTTTTGCGTGCGCATAGTTGTATATGTGCAATTTTATAGCGTTTTGATCCCTGATATTTTATTATGAATGTTGGCCTTTGTTGTTTTTTATTATTTTTTTCTGTAGAGTCCTTATTGTATTGTTTTTTTGTTATTTATTTTTCCGTGCGCCAGTACAAAGATCTTACGGTTGTTCCTGGGCACGTTAAATAAACTTTTGATTGATTATTATTATTATTATTATTATTATTATTATTATTATTATTATTATTATTATTATTATTATTATTATTATTATTATTATTATTATTATTATTATTATTATTATTTCCCTGACTTTACCTCTGGCAGGCTCCGGAAATGTTGACCTCCTGTGGTTCTCTGAAGTGCACTGACTATGGCATTGGAACATCGCTTTTTGATGCTTCCCCCGCGAGTTGAGTGCGGGCGTCCGTCCACTTGCGCACTCACGTAATTATAGCGTTCTCTCTCTCTTCACGGAACTTCCATTATACAACGGCTTCTTTCAGAGCGTGCGACCTGCAGTGGCCTTGGAGAAACCAGTGACGTGTGCGCAAAGGAAGGCTGCCAAGCCGTTAGAGAAATAGAAGTGGCGAGAGCGGAAGTAAAGTGGTAAATAGCGGACGTCCAATGCAGCCGACACGGAGATCAATTCCTTCAGAACCTCGACCGGTTTTAAATGCGAAGCATTTATTGGCGAACTTGAGCGACTTTGACAGCATCTATCTATTTATCTATCTAGCGACCTATCAGCCGCCTAGAACACGGTGCTCTCCCGGTTATATCGTTTACCTGGTATGCACACCAAAATTTCGATGGTAGGATATCAATATATAACGAACATTACACTGTTCGTCATATATTGATAAAGTACGTAAAGGTATTACATCTCTAACATGATATCCTCGTCATGTACGTCACGACTAACGATAGTACAATCACGCATAGCTCATACCCGTAGTACTCGGCCCGTGTTATTGATAAGGGTATGCGCCACAGGTGTTTGAATTTTATAGAGCCCATGCCAATCTGGAGCCAAGTAAAATAGACATTTAACATATCACCAGACCGCACTTAAAAACAACAAAGACATACCGAGTATCCATCGTCAAAAGAAGAGGCGTGCAAGACACGGACACAAGGGGAGAAGTGAACAACACGAACGCCGACCACCACATAGTTCTAGCTCGAAACATACACATAGCAATTAAGGAGGCTAAAGAAGCAGGATTGCGCAGATAAGAAGGAGAACACGGAAAAGGGCTCAGAGTACTAGAAATGAAGCTCAAAAGGACAGAAAGTTTTTTATTTACTCTCATACCCACAGCGCCATCAGGCATTACAGTGGGGGGGTTGCACAGAGAATTTATACACCATACATTTCAAGAACAGAAATACCACTATGATTACTAAGGAGAAACAGTGGCATATATCGTCAATGCACATCAGTGAAAAAAAGATCAACTAACGTAGACAAAGAGTGAAAAAAAATATACTGTACAAACAAAACATACAAAAACTATGTGATAAGAACTAAACTTTGCATAAATTTCAACTGCAGCCGAAGACAGAACGAGATGTCAGAGTGCGGCCGCAAAAGCTTCGTTATCTAGTATGCTGACCGGTTTTCGGAGCGACCGGTTTGAGCGAGTTGGTAAGGGACCATAGTCAAAATACGATACCGAGTATCGTAGCCTGCGAATGTAATATAGACATAGCACACAGAAACACACGAAAGCGCTGCAATCTCCTTATGCAACCTACCAAGTGGTACGTGGGTAGTGAACCCGGGACACCGAGGTGCCGAGAGAGCACGCTATATCTAGGCTACGGTGCCTCCATCGAAATGCAGTGCATTTCGAAGGAGGCGCCGGTGCATTTCATTGTACGTTAAAGAAACCACAGGCGGTCGAAATTTCCTGGGCCCCCCATTACGGCGTCTCTCATAATCAGAGCTGCTTTTGGCACGATAAACCCCACAAATCAACCAAATCCATCGAAATGCAGCCGCCGAAGCAGGGATTCGATCCCGCGTACGTGGGATCAGCAGCCGAGTGCCATAGCAACTGGACCACCATGGCGGGGCTACTTCAGCAACAGAGTGCAGGATATTACAGAGCGTGAAACCTACGTCGGTTACAGAGCGTGAAACCTAGCGGCGGCGGCGGCGGACCACTACGACGCAAAAACGGCCGTTGTTGTGATCTCATAACAGCTTACGCTGTAAAAGAAAGCTAAACAAGAAGAGCGATATTGATAAATAAATAAAAAGTAATATCCCTTAGCGAGGCGGGATTTGAATCGGATACCCAAGGTCCGAAGGCGAGCATCCTAACCACTTGGCGATACACCCACGCTTACAGAACATGTATTTATGGGAACCATACGACTGCGTTGTACCGATGGTTGTAACGCAACTTCTATGGGAGAGAGAAAGATAAACTGAGAGAGAGAGAGAGAGATAAAGAAAGAGGTACACAGAAACAGAGGAAGAAAAAAATGGAAAAGAGAGAAGGCGGGGCTTTTATAGTGCAACCAATGTTAGGTGTGGCGTTCCTAAAAAAATAGGTTCTCTTGTGCTCAAACTTGAAATTGTTTGCTAGGACCCAAAGTATCCGCTCGTCATTGGTGTATAAGACAGCGGAGCCCCGACAAATTTTTTCGCTTCCTTCGCACACTCTGTCGACGTCTGCCCGACTCCTGAAAACGTGGTCTGCAGTGGCTGCGCAATCAGTTCTCCAAACGCCCAACTCGTCTGTTCCCCCAAGTGCGCCCTTTGCGGGGGATCTCACCCTACAGCCGATAAGTCCTGCAAGGACAAATATCAAGTACCCTTCCTCATCAGACAGAGAAGAAAGGAGCGCCGTGACTACAAGGAGGATTTTCCGCCGATAGGCTTGCAGTCTGGATCGGCCATTCCAGTGCGGGACAGGATCGTATCCCGGGAGCCGGGCGCGACCAGGGCGCCATCGAGAGGGTGCTCAAGGGACCGACAGCCGCGAGCAGCTTCCAAAGGCGGTTTCTGCTCCAGGGGCCCGGCGGTTCGCATCCAGCCGCCTACTGCCGAGGTAACCGTTTGGGCTGATCGAGCGCTATCGAACAGCTCAGGGTAGAGATGGCAGAATTGAGGTCGGCTGATAAGCGCGGGGCCTCGCAGTCTCCGCAACCCGCCAGTGTGGAAACTCCCATGGAGGTTCCCGTCGAGGCGCCCGCGGCGGCGCGTCCGGCCTAGAGGGCTGTAGCGAAGTCCGTTCGTGACGAAGGACACAAGGAATATCACACTAAGGTGAGGGCTAGTTTCATTCCCTCAGCGAAGCGGTCGGGATGCTTAACGCTAAGTTTGACGTCCTTGATGGCAAGGTCAACGCGCTGCAGACCAGATTAAGCACATTGGAAGCTAGGAGCGAAGCTCTGGAGCTTTGTGCTCTTGCGAACAGTGCGCCTTCTCCCGCCGACAACGCGGCACCCTTTAGTATCCAAGAACTTCCAGTGGCTACACGTTCTAGCATTTTATAGGACAGGCTTACCAGTAGATCCAATCATGGAGGCGCATCTTAAAACAGTTGGAATCTGACAATGGAATTGCTGGGGTTTTCAGCGCAAGAGGGCTGCCCTCCAGCAATTCATTAGGTCTCATCCGGAGAAACCACACGTCATTTTACTTCAGGAAACACTTTCTGACGCGGTCCCACTAGCGGGTTACAAATCACACGTAGTTTACGGTGAAGGGAAGAGGGGCATTTGTACACTCGACTCTAAAGTATGCACTTTTGCTGTGCACGATCTTTTTCTAGGCTCCAGAAAGGCAGAGCCTTCGTTGGTTGAATTCATTCCTAGTGGTCAGCTTAAATGTAGTATTTTTATACTCCACATCGACAGTTCACCTAAGGATTTCAAATAGTTTCGCAACGCTCTTTAGCAGGGCAGCTGGTAAAGCCGGTGGTTCCCCGTTGATCGTGGCTGGAGACTTCAACGCCCCCCGCACAGGGCGTGGTGTTACTCGAGAACGACACGCAAGGGAGAAAACTTGTGGCAAGCGGAAGCTAATCAGAACCTCACGCTGGTCACAGACCCGGCCTTCCCGACCAGGATCGGCAAATCTTGTTCGAGGGACACGACACCGGAGTTAACATTTGTCAAGAACGTAGGGGCTCTGTCATGTCACAACCTGAACGAGGACCTAGGCAACGATTACGACATACTCGCCACACGCATCAACGTGAAGAGCTAACCATTTAGGGAATTCACCATCACGGACTGGGATTACTTTCGCAAGATCAGACAGGAGCGAGCGCCGGAACAGGGCTCAGCCATCGACCTGGAATGCTGGATGGCGCAGCTCAAAGAAGACGTCAAATCAGCTACAAAGAAGGTGCAGACGGACCTGGAGATCGACAGAATAGACAGCTGCCTCGCACACTTTCTGGAGGCCAGAAAGGTGCTTCTCAGCAGATGCAAGGGGCAGAGACTTAGCTGCAGGCTGCCCAAGAAGATCGCGGAGCTCAACCGAAACATCGAAGACCACTGCCAATCCCTCACCATGCAGCAATGGGATCAGGTGCGCAACTCGGTGTACGGCCAAATGAGAGTCGGAGACAACTGGAATTTACTCAAGCAGCTGCTGGACGAGTCCAACACCAAATCAAATCAGCGTCAGGCCATTAGCAAAGTACTACACGAGGCCAGGCAGTCCGACACGGAAGACGCCATCCTAGACGCACTGGCTAACCTACCTATAGGTACTTCGAGTCCTGCGGATTACCCGTCCTTCAAGGGGCCTCACTGCCTGGTGCTTGGCAAACCTTTTCAGTGTCAATGACGTCAGAGACGTTCTTCAGAACCTCAATGGCAGATCGGCCCCGGGCCCCGACGGCATCTCCAACAGGGCGCTTCGAAACCGGGAAGAAAGCTCCATTGTATCCCTCACTGCAGAAATCAACCGCATCTGGGAAGAGGGCGTGGTCCCAGAGTCTTGGAAGACGGCGTCTGTCGTCTTGATCCCCAAGCCTGGTAAGCCTCCGGGGATACTTAATCTCAGACCCATCTCCCTCACGTCATGAGTTGGAAAGGTGGCAGAACACGTTATACACAACCGCATCTCTAGGCACATCGAGGAGAACAATCTCTTTCCGCACAACCGTCCGTCTCTGTCGACGCAAGATGAGATGAAGTTACTCAAGCACGAAAGCATTGGCAAGAACACGAGAGATATCAAGGGCATCCTGGGACTCGATTTGGAAAAGGCGTTCGACAACATCACCCACGCGCACATTCTGGACTCCATTTCGCAGCTCGGATGGGCGAGACGTTTCGCAAGTTTGTGAGCTCGTTTCTACTGTCCATAAAAACCACGCTCCAGATTAGCCGTCTCACATCCGACCGTGTGGAACTAGGCCCGAAGGGTACGCCTCAGGGTGCAGTAATCTCCCCGCTTTTATTCAACATCGCAATCTGTAAACTCTCCAAATCCCTATCCAGAGTCGAAGGCATCAACCACACTCTCTACGCTGACGACATCACCGTCTGGTGTGCGGGCGGAAGTGAGGGCGAGGTCGAAACTGCACTTTAGGAAGCCCTTGATCACACGGAACGTTTTCCCAGCAACACGGGCCTTAGGTGCTCTTCGAGCAAATCGGAGCTCCTCCAATACCGGCCCGACAGGAGGGGTCCCAAACCCAAGGGCTGGGTGCCTCTGTCGGAAGTCGACATCAAGCTCCGCATGAGTAACGGTAATGTGATTCCCAGGGTGGATGTCATTAGAGTTCACGGCATGCTGCTTGAGTCAAGCGGCTGTAACGGTCGAACAATCGACAATATCACCGCGAAGACAGAGCACACAATAATAATAATATCTTTATTTCCATCAACGATGGAGGAGACCGCGGGCAAAAGTTGCTTGAAACACAAGCAACTTGACAGAGGCGCGCAGCCACCTCTACAGTGCAGGTAACACATTTACAAAAAAAAAACATAAGATTAATCAACAGTGTCAAACAGACGGGGAGGTCTCAGAGAAGACAACCTCCTCAGGCTCTTTCACGCCTTCCTTATGAGCCACATCACGTATGTGGCAGCCATGCACTGCAGTCACGGCCACGAGAAGAGGAAGCTGGAATCGCTAATAAGGAAGAGCATAAAAAAGGTGCCGGACATTCACATGCAAGCCAGCACCGAGCGACTCATGCAGCTAGGGGTTCACAACACCTTGGAAGAGATAATCGAGGCACAGCAATCTGCTCACGTAGCTCGGCTTTCGTCTACGCAGGCTGGAAGGAATTTTTTAGCCGTTCTCGGTCTCAATCCCACGCTAGTTGAGGAGCGGCGACATCAGCTCTCTGACGCCCAAAGGTCTCTCCTTTTCCTCGTAACGTTCGTCCACAGTACAACGTCGACAGGCGCAGGGCCCGGGCCGTCGCGCTGCCTAGACACGTTAGGAACGAACCTCACTCAGCTTACTTTGTAAATGCGGCCCAGTGTGGTCGCTCAGCCAGGTTCGTTGCCGTAGGCATCGATCACGAGGGTTTGATCCTCAACTCCGCATCTTTCAAAGATTCTACTCCCTCGAAGGCCGAGCAGGCGGCCACAGCTCTCGCCCTCTTGGATGATAGTAAATCAGAAATATACACAGACTAGATCGGCTTTTAGGGCCTTTGCTTCTTGCTCCATTTCCTTCGAAGCCTCTAAAGTCATCGGCAAGAAGGCTATCTCACCGCGCACCATTACTTGGTTTCCGGCAAATCTGCATTCTCAGCTAGATTCCCTCACCAACCTCAATGAAACTGCTCATTCTCACGCGCGTGCTCTAACCTTCCGCGCTGGGATGGACGCAGGTCTTCAAGCGAGGTGGGGCGAATTTAAACACATTGTATTCTCGTTTAATGAAGTCACAAAACACTATCAAATGAGCAGGCGCACTTTGCCGCTCCCGCACGGTAAGCTTTCCAGGCCTCAGGCAATCACACTCCGAATGCTGCAAACTAGGTGATATCGCAGTTTAGCTCTCCTCAACATTATTGCTCCGGATGCCTTCGAGTCTACCTGCTCGGACTGCGGGTCGGTTAGCAACTTCGAAAATATGTTCTGGCGGTGCCCCTCGTTACATGGGCCAATCTAGTCACTGAGGAGGAGTGGAATTCTGCCATCAAGAATTCCGAGCTTGTTCCACAACTCCAGGCTGTCCAGAGATCCCACGATGCGGCGGTGAGGCTAGGCCTCCCTGCTCCCACGTGGGAGCGGCCCGCAGTGCTGCTCTAACGGTGGCGCTTCTCGGGACCTAATTAAAATTTCTTTGTTGTGTGTGTTCGCACACTATTAGCGCACTAGGCATTTAGTGATGACAGAGCCACCTAGCGGTGCCCATCTATCCCTTACTCACCTGCAAGTTGTTTTAAATAATACTAGCAATAGGTAATATTTTTCCCTGCAAGCGATTTATGCCCTAGTTCTCCGCACCCTCCACTTAATCTTTTGAGGCGAAGCATGCGTCGTCGTGGTAGACTCGCAAAAGCTCAAACCTCGAAAAAAATGAACATTCGTCGTTGGGCTGCCAATTCCAGCCGACCGCCAGCCTGCGAGACCATCACGCTAACCGATTCAGCCACTCTCGGTTCACCACACGCGCGCTTCAAAACGGGGTTTTATAGGCGCGAAGTGGGCGCAGAGCGCAAAGCGCGCACCTGTACGACTTACACAATCGGCAACTGAGCATGTGGACATACCTGAGCCGTATGAATTCCTAGGGTTTGGTGCCAAAGAAAGAATAAAGACGGCAAAGAAGGAATAAAAACTGAAATCAGGAAACTGAGAAAGCAGGAATAATAGCCAAAAGACAGGAACAAAAGAAAAAGACGGCAAGGGGGAAGACAAGAAAGAAAGAAAGAAAGAAAGAAAGAAGAAGAAAGAAAGAGGCGCACCCACGCGAAACTTCGATTGGCCCCAATGCCCCGATAGGGGACATTGGGGCTATACCATACCAATCAATACTTTATTTTTCAAATATCTTTGAACGTGTTAAATTTTTGTGAACAATACTACTAAATTACGAACACTAAAAAACGATTTATGGGCTCACGATGTTTCAGCTGACCCCGGCTGGAAACACCGATGCACCGCGCATGCTAAAATGACTTTTTGTCCAGCGCACAGTAATGTGGCTGCATTATGTGAGCGGCTGAAGGGGTAAGACATATCAACCTGATTAACGTTCTCTTGGAGCGAACGAAAAGGCGAAACACGCTGACAACAAAGCACAGTGTAACGGATTTTGTAAGGAGACAACCAGCCGTCCTCAAAAAAAGAAAAAGAAAAGTAAGGGAAACAAAGAGAGTTAATTGGTTGCAATAAGTTAGAGAAATGAATGACCATACACTTAAAAATACGAAATTACGAAAAGGAAAAAATCAACAGCCAAAGTTTGCAGGCCAGCACAAACGACGACCTGGCAGAAATATACCGGAGGAAACATTTGTACGAGACGAGACATGTGTTTGCCGTAAAAAAGTCAGGGAAATTCGCAACACATTACGGTATAATACCCTAATATTCACCCAGAAAGACGCGCACAACACTTCGTATGAACTCATCGTTCCAAAAATGATTGAAGCAACAATTGGTCAGCAATCAATCTAAACAAGATACAATTAGAGTAGGGCTACATAAAAAGGATGAGGAGATAAGCTCAGAACCAGGTGCGTTAGGAAATTGTGGCTGCATATTATAGAGAGGCAGTGATTAAGGCCAAGAAAGGAAATCCAGAATGATTGAATTCAATAAATGCACCAAACGTGATTAGGTCAAACAGGCTAGGTGACCATTTTTGTCTCCACGTTTCAAACGGTGCACAATGAAAAGGCATCAGTCATCACAGGGGCCAACACGGCGACGCATATAGAGTGCGTGGTGGGCTCCGTCTCACTGACTCATTGCAGAGGGGCGAAGGCTCTTGAGCCAGCGTCAGCCAATCACCATCACTTAATTAAATGGACACTGAATTCTGTCCCAGGCAGGAAGAGGAAGGCTCGCCTAGTATGCACAACTGTGCTTATTAGGAGCATTTACAGCGGAAGTTGAATAGGTCAATGTGTTCGTAATCAATCCGGGAATTGCATGGCATAAAAGACAAGAAAAAAAACCTGTCCCCTCAATGAAAAAGAATGTTATATGTCAGGCCCTGTTCCGAATTATTCTGCTTCAGCATAACGACACAGAGGTTGCACAAGGACACCACTCACTTATCGAACGCGCACGGAACATACGACATCTGTTGGACATTTTTCCTCGCCATTCAGTATAGGGATTGTTCACTCTCCACTTAATTACCAGCAATCGCTAGAAAGTCTGGGAAGTGACTCTAGTAAATATGGGAAGAAGACTCGCACTAAACAGTTCGAAATCACCGTAAATTGAAAGGAGCGCAGAGATACCGTATACAAGTTCCCAGGATATAAATACCCACTCCATAAAAGGTCATGTCAGATAGAAAACAGGTGAGATAACGAACATAGATATCAACATGGTCCTTTGGGAGACAAGCTGGTATCAGCTCAATGCAACGAATAGTTATTCGACGCGCTAAAATATTGTCGCGTATTGGAAAGCGCTGACGTCATGGCGTGATATTTTTATATGTGTACATAACTTGACCACAGACAGCTGACAGGAGATGAATGTCATAGTCTATCACAGAATGGCGATCATAGATGTGAATCGTTAAAGCAATAGGATAGAAGCTGAGAGCATGCCACTAAAGTAGAAACAGAGCTAGTAGCACAAACATATTGCGAGAAAATAGAACATAAGTGAGCCGTCTCATGACAAAGGCGTTTACATTTTCGTACCAGGGCTCTATATCAAGGAGAACCACGCTATGAGAGAGATATGTGAGAGTAAATACGATATAATTCAAGTAGTTTTCAGCGGACTCCAGAGAGATATAAAACATTTTTTTAGGATTTCTAGTGAATCCTTGAAGTTTTCGAGGCCAGCTCAACGAGAAAGGAACCGGTTGGAAAATAAATAAGTATACAGGATAGACTCAGAGTATATATAAAACAACGTTTATTTAATCGGAAGACCGCGCCTTAAAGGCCAACTCCGGCGATTTTTTCATGTCAACGGATGTTGATGAAATTCACTCGGTACGTTACTCTGCGCACTTATATCATGCCCTGAGAAAATGAGGCTCGAGAGTTGCACATTTTCCTTACAAATTAATTTAATTAATTGACTCGAACGCCCTGCCTTACCACCCCATCAGTTACAGGCCACATTGGGTATGACGCTACAAGTGTCCAACGCGGAGCATGCCGGGATTGTGCAGACGCCAGCCCGACAGCGACGAGAACGCGGATAAGTGCACGATCATGACCTTTAGAGCTTGGCGTTACAAGTTGCTGCCGTGTGGATGGTACAGTGATGTCGCGTGGCAAATGGTGTTGCGCTGTTTGCTGCCGAAACCACTCTCACAACGCGCAGCAACTAAGGAAAGTTAGTTATCACAACTTTCCTCGCGACGATGCACTTCGCGAGCGGTGGATCAGTGCTATCCGGCGCGGCAATTGGACGCGCTGAGCGTCTGCTCTTCAGCGCTTTCGAGCTTCTCGCTGTTGCGACCGGCATGCCTTGCGCACCCTCCCACTTTGACTAGACCATGGAGGAAAGAAAAACTAGGAGGCGGCGTCACGTGACAATCTTGAAGCCTAGTCATAAAAAATTTAAAGGAAAGAATCATGGGAAATAGGCCCTGATCACGTGATAGGCAAGCGGTCGATTTAGTCAGCTGGGGAGTTTCGCTTTTGATGCGTCTGCTGCGGAAACGGCGTAGGTTTCTGCAGGGAGCATATGCAGCGTGAGAAACGCGCACGCCGAGGCAACGCGCTGGCCAAAGTTGTCGAAGGTTCGAACGTGTGACGCTGCCGAGTCTGCGTAATGTCAGCCAGGAAATGCATCTAACTACTACAGTACTACTGAACGCGCCGCGCCGCTGCGGACACCGGGTTGCAGCGAACGAAGCTGTCTGCATGGTGTGCGGCTTTGTGCCCAACAACCAGTACTGCATCGAGGACGACTCGTCGCGTTTGGTGGGCTCTCCAGCATCGAAATGGGGAAACCTTTCGTCCTGCAAATGTCTGAAGCAAACAAGCCACATCTTCGACGGCAATTCTTCGCGTTAGGGTGTTTATTAGATGAGACGACGCAGCCGTGCGGCAACGGTCTTGTCTAAGCGGGCACGGACCTCGAGCACGAGCGGCGTCTTTTTCAACAGAGCGCTGAAGAGCGAACCCCACTGTAAGGCGCTGGAGAGGACGGCCCACTGCAAGGTTCCAATGTTTCTTTACATGTCTAACAAGACTGGACGCCCGAGGAGCGTTTCGACAGCGTAACGAGTGGCACCACACACTGCTAAAAAAACAGCCCGTAAATCCGAATAAACGGCGACGACCTCGGCGTGTCGAGCCGGCTAATGCTGTTTATTTGTCTCAAAACGAAGGACGCACATCGGAGACTGACAAAATGGAAACGCGACATATGATGTTCCTCAAAATATCTGTAAGTGCAAAACAACGAGGCCAAAATTTGCTAGAAAACACACACCGCAGTTAAAGGGAGCGACAGCTGATTTCACAAACCTTAATGTGGCAAAAATGGATCGCGGTCCGACGCTCTCCACAGCTTTCCACGCGCGAGCGCTGGCAAGTCCATCGACAACAGTAGCATGCGTAAATGGCGCATTATCAATTATATAGACACGGGTCAGGCACGCCTTTCGTCGGCCTCTCGCAGTCCTTCCTCCATCGGGCCCCATGCCAAGGCCCATGCCGCGAACGCTGCTGCGAGCGGCATGCGCCACTAAAAGTTACCGATTGCCAAACAAACAACCTCGAGTGGTCCGGCAACCTTGTGGGCCTAATCCTACCCAAGATGCACCGCGCACTAGGCCCTCGGAGTGGCGACAGAGGAGGTTGGCTTGCCGAAGCTGGCGAAGTCACTTGACGCCGCCTCCATGGACTAGACACTTGTGACGTCACTCGAAGGGGCACGCTTGGCTGCCCGGGGGAGTTTCGGTTTCGTTTTTACGTTTTCTTGCTTATTTAAAATTATTTTCCAATTCTAGGGGCAATTGTGCTGTCATACGGGTGACAGGGGGGCCTATAGAAGCTAAAAATGCCACTACTTGCACATGGGCAGAAAATCGCCGGAGTTGGCCTTTAATAACTATGCTAAGTAGATGAATGCCGTGTCCCCGTCCCGTTTATTTGTTCTTTTTTCCTTTGCAGCGAGCCTGTATATAACTGGAATTCGGGTACTTATTCGTGTCTTTCGGCAGCAAACCATTCCACGAATTGAAGTGGGAAGCGCCCATCTCTAATTTCATTGCGTATGCAAGATTAAGTTATTACTTTCCGTTATTTTAATATATACACGTTTAGCAAACAAGCGCTGCGTCTTGCCGTCAAAATCTTTGACTTCAACATAGTATTGTTGACGTTGTCTCCTCAGAAATCAGCCACGGCACTCACGGCGTAGTCTTGTAACCAAGAACACAGAGATCCGCATATGCCAGCTACCTTCGTGCTCAATATCCCTCGCCGATGGTCGCATAGGAATTAGACACTCTATACGCGTTTTTTGTAATGAGTAAAAAAAACTAACCACAAAACAAGCGTATCTACCACATAATGAATGGTAAGACGCGTTCGAACGATGCCAAGCACGTAGCTTTCGCCGCATCCGTCTCCGATTCAGAAAAGAACCCGCCTAGCAACATATTTCACTTATGGCGTGATAGCGCTATGGGAAGACCACGCATATTAAGTTTGCAACGTGAGTTCACCGCCTGCTGCTTGATATAGCATTTACGAGGCACTTCCTCTACAGTACCAAGCGGTTGTCTAGTTAGTCCACCGAGAAAAAAGACATACACCATTTTCTGCTCGAGTGCACAAAGTACGATTCGTCACGGAGTGTGCTGCGAGCCAATTTGTCGCTTTTAGACAGGAGACCATCTAACCTAAAGAAGATCCTTTGTTCGAGGCCAACAGCGAGCCTTCAGAACAGAGCACCCTTCGCACTTACAATTTCTCAGAAGACACAAATATCTACTGGAAATACTAATTTTCGCTTTATTGTAAAGTCTGGACGAATTAAATAACTAGTATGTATTCAGCGCTGTTTTATTTCTTTCTCGTAAGTTTTCTATTATGTCTAATGACTTGTGTGTTCGAAGCGCATAGTCTTCCACATCAACTATTCGATTTAAATATGCACACGTGCGCACCTGCCCTTTCTACGTTAACACCCGCACGGAACTCTGACCCACGACTGTCGAACTGCATAGTGTTGATTGATCATTGGGGTTTTGTGTCCCAAAACCGCGGTATGATTAAGAGTGACACCGTAGTGGAAGGCTCCGGAAATATCGATCCCCTGGATTTCTTTAACGTGCACTGACATCGCACAGCAAACGGGCCTCAGCATTTCGCCTCCATCGAAATGCAGCCGCCACAGCCGGGATTCGATCCCACGACCCTCGGATCAGCAGCCGAGCGCCGTAGCCACTAGACCACCGTGGCGGGGCTTCGAGGCAAGTGCGTTAAGCCTTTACTGCTTCCTCGAGTTCCCTTGGTGAGAACCTGTTTCATGCTACCTTTTTTTAATATTCAACGCCCCCACCTCTTGACTGACACACACAGAAAAAAGAAAACCGCAGAGACAATGCCACTTCCTTTGTTGTCTTTTTTTTAATCGTGCAAGAATATCCTCACTTGTGGGACACTAAGTTCGAAGCCTATATTGATTTGAACTTACAGAATTCTATGGTGTGCCACCAATAGAAGACAAGCAGTGGTGTTAAGCTTTTTTGATATGCTGAATTCGATGAGTATATGGACGTCGCTCGGTTTCTTGGAAATAACTAATCAAAAGGGAAAAAGCATGACTCGTGTTTTGTGCCATATTGATAATGAAAAGCATGACTTCTCCTAACGAATATTTATATGTTTGCTAGCAAAGCATCGTAAGCATCCGCAGTGTGCGTGGTTCTCACTCAGAAGGATTCGTCTCGAAATACGTAATTTCAGCGCTATAGTTATGAATAACGTTGCCGCTAGAGCGAGGAAGATTTTTGGCATTGATAAGTATATGGACGACGCTCGGTTTCTTGGAAGTAACGCGCCAAAAGGGAAAAAAGCATGACTCGGTTTTTGTGCCACATTGATAATGAAAAGCACGACCTCTCCTAACGAATATTTTATATGTTTCCTAGCAAAGCATCGTACGCATCCGCCGAGTGCGCGGTCTTATTCGCGGACAGCCGAGATGATATACAACGGCTGGTGAATATGTGCGGAGAGGAAGGCGAGGCTCTAGGACTAGGATTTAGTGTAACAAAATGTGGATTGATTGTATTCAATGGTCCCAACAACAAGGCGGTATCCCTACAGGGCCAAGAAATACCTAGAGTAAGCGAATACAAGTACCTTGGCGTATGGGTAAATGAGGGTGATAGATACATGGAGGTACACGAAAAGGCCTTGGCAGCAAAGGGAAAGAGGAAGGCAGCAATAATGAAGCACAGAGCGTTATGGGGATACTATAGGTACGAGGTGCTTAGGGGTCTGTGGAAAGGGGTAATGGTATCGGGGATTTCATTTGGCAACTCAGTGGTATGCATGAGGCCAGAGATACAATCAGGAATAGATGTGAATCACAGAACTGTGGGACGCCTCGCGTTGGGTGCTCACGGGAAAACGAAAAACGAGGCTGTAAAGGGCGATATGGGATGGGCGAGTTTTGAGGCAAGGGAAGCCCAGAGAAAAATAAGGTTTGAAAAAAGGCTTAGGATTATGAAAGAGTGTAGGTGGGCAGTGGGGGGTGTTCCGTTATTTATATAGAAAGAGCGTTGACACGCAGTGGAGAAAAAGAACTAGGAGGCTCACCAGTAAATGTACGGCTCTAAGAGAACTGACAACAAAGAGCGTAAAGGGAAAAGTCAGAGAGGCGAAGAATATTTACTGGATGGCAGCGTTGGAAAAAAACCGACTCTGAATAACTACCGAAAGGGTAAAAACGAAATAACGAGGGAGGAATTTTATGATAATTCAAGAGGAAGCGCTTTACTGTTTGAAGCGAGATCGGGCTGCCTTAGAACGCGTATTTATAAAGCGAAATTCAGTAAAGAAGGAGAAAAATGCACATGCTGTGAGGAAGATAGGGAAAAGACGGAGCATGTTCTGATTGAATGCGTAAATATCCACCCAGGTGTACGTTTGGGCACCGCCCTGCATGAAGCCTTGGGTTTTATGGCGAACAACGGGAAGCTGAACATAGCTGCGATTGAAATAAGTAAGAGACGGTTAGAATACTGGTGGCAGAAGACTAGAGAGAAGGCACAAAAATAATTATAAGGAAAAATATGGACTTTCTGACATAAGGGGCGGAGAACTGGGCTATGAATTTCCGTTTTTGCTATAGTATGATCGATTTGACTGAAGTAGATTTAAAAGGCGTGAGGACAATTCAAAGAGAGAAGGAAAAAAAGAAAAGTTCTTAAATTTTCTTACGAGCCTGGTGGCGCACATGTCACCTCCCCGTTACAAAGGGGACGCTCATAGCATCCATCCATCCATCCATCCATAAACACGAACGTAGCTCTCACCTTAGTGTTTACTCCTGCATGTTACTGAAGGCGCCCGCGTTGTGCACATATTTCACATTTTGAGAGAATATTCAACGGACTCTCGGAACTGTTAATAGGTGCCTCAATCTTCACAACGGTTGCGGGAACCGGCTATTTGTCTTTTTCGGCTACATTGATGACTAAATCTGCGTAGTGAAAACCGCAGTGGTCCGCAATTTCCCTGCGCCCTGAAATTAAAAAAAAAATACTCGTACATTCCACTGTATGTTATCAAGAGGCAAGAGTCAACGACCTCGCTAAGAGTGGCTCTTTGAAGGAGAACTCCTCTGCAACAAGAAAAGGAGAACGTGAACTGTTGCTGGTGGCCCAACCCAAGGCCGCAGAAGCGTCTGCATTTCTTGCATAAGAGTTGTGAACGGAACATTCTGAAAAACGCGGTGGTGCATGTGTAGAATGCCTATTTGCAAGTTCTGGCTCATCCTCTAAAACGCGACAGACAAAGCCCGAGGGTTAAATTTATGCCTACTTCCATTTTGTTTTATCGTACTAATTTCCGCACTCTTGAAACGTGCTGGGGCTTTCGTCGCCAGTGATAGTGATAAAACGTGATATGGAGTACAAAACACCAGTGTTTGTACACCAGTGTTTGTACACCAGAGTAAACACCGGCCTCCACCTCTGACTGCCTGGCCCGTGTCAGCGAGGGAATCCCTTTAAGATTCTCCCAGACAGCTTGGCTCCGCCTTTACCTCCTCTAGCGGTAGATTATCTTGCGCCTAGGGACAATGTTTAAATCTGATACATTTATGGATACTTCACTGTAAGAGCCGCTTGAATGGTATCGACGTTCGTGCGTGTACCTTATGTAAATAACGTGGCAAATACAACGTTCCTCAACTCCCATTTTCTACGTACAATCATGGTAACGCTTTTTTTATTAAAGCCAGAAAGAAAGGTTCACCTCATGGCCTGCTATCAAAAATAAGAATGGAGAAAGTGTTTTTCTATATAACGGCTGCACCTAACTTGATCGCTGAAATTTAAAAAAATGAAAGAAAGCTTTCAATTCTAGCAACTCTAGGGTATAAAAGTGCAGTATCCCGCTGGTATAAAAGTGTTATTTCCATAGTATATGCCACGCGAAAATCCGGGCTGTAACTTAATAAATGGTCCGGTATTTGAACCACGTTGCGGAAGAAAATACTGTGGTCAAAACTCAGTACAACTTCTTACTTTCAGAAGGCTAAATGTAAGATACCATCAAGTATAACAGTAATTGAAAATGGAAAACAAAGCCAATAACAATGAAGCACGAACAAAGAAGCACGCACAGGACCGTTTTCCGTTTGAAAACATGCTCAACAAACTAGCACAACGATCAACGCTCCTGTATGAAGCATTTATCCGCTTCGTTTTCCGATTCAAACGCTTAGCAAGCTGTACAACGTTGTTTCTGCGTTTCATTTATTTTCGTGAATTCTGCATTGAGCTGTATAAAATACGCTTATGAACTTCAATGCGCGTTTTTTTTTATTTGTGCGACAGTTCCGTCGTACTACTACTACTACTACTACTACTACTACTACTACTACTACTACTACTACTACTACTACTACTACTACTACTACTACTACTACTACGACTGCTTCTGTTGGTGTTGTCGTCGTCGTCGTCGTTGTTGTTGTTGCTGTTGTTGTTGTTGTTGTTGGTGGTGGTGGTGGTGGTGGTGTACGGGTAGAAGGCCTAGTCAGGTAATGTTTGTCATTAGCCGAGTAAGACACCTCCATTATTGCCCTAAATGAGAAGTCTGTCAGGGTGCTTTTCACGCTACAGTATTTATATCATGCAGCGCGCCTGCCGAAGCCGACTAGCTCGTACGAGAGCGCTACATCATTTGAGTGCCCCGCCCCTAATTCGACTGAAGGTATAGACTCGCCTGCTGCCACCAGCTGAAACTAGTCGAATACGTGCAATACAGAAGTTTATTTCTTGCACAAGTGCACCGTAATATGCCAATTATTTCTGTCTTGTTGGTCAAGTGAAGGAAGAAAGCGAACTAATCAATGCCGGCGGGCGACGTGATGTCTCAAACCGTCGCTTTCGGAAACACGATCACGTTCGCGAGACCTCGCGTCAAGGCGCTGGACATATCGGACATTTGCGATTTCTGCGTTCTGCAAAAGTGAGCTTGCCTTGTCCACGTTAGCGACGCGGCAGCTTACCTCGCGCCGGTGGTTTTATCAGCCGAAGGCAACGATTAATGCAACACAGGTTCAGCGCCGTTTCGCGTGAGGTCTTGCGAACATCCGTGATCGTACAGCAAAGCACAGTCGCTCGAGAATATCGCGTCAGCTCTTCGGCAAACCTAGCCACATATTGATATCAAGCGAGCAACATAGAAGGGACCGACTAGATCGCATGGCGCAAAGTTTCGGCGTGCGCCATGTTTGTTTACATTTATGCAAGCCGCACAGGCGTTCGATCTTACAATTCTTCGGGCAGCTTCGGGTTGTCACGGGTTACCAGCAAACGTAATTTCCTGTCAGAGCCGGAACCAGCTAGCTGCCCTCTGGCAGCCCGCGGGCTGCCAGAAGTGCGAAAATCGAAGAGCCTGATTGTCCGCTGCTGTTACGAGCGCTGCGCTTGTCCATTAATGTGTTGAAGATGGTGCTGCAGTTACCTCGTAAGCGAAGAATGCTCGTAAGTGGATTCACGAAACGAAAATGGTCACAAAAACAGTGTAGCTAAGAGGAAATCCTAAGAGTGGTTCGGAGCACTCTTACGAGCGACATTGTGGCTTGGGAGCAAACAACCACGGTAGGCATTTTTTTTGCCGTGGGTAATTTTTAAATATTTTATGCCCATGTAAGCCTGTCTGACGACTGACGGCTGTGTTTTCATTATCTCACCGACATGAGTTTGTTGTTTTAATTCTCTTGTACATATTTGACATTATTTCCACTCGCTGTCGTCCAATAAGCTCGGCTCCGCGGCAATTGCCGAAGCCTATTCTGTATTCTAAAGCGAAAAAGTATGCGTGCGAAGAGTTTCGGTTGATATGAAAGGATGTCTTGAGTTTGTCTAAAATGTGAAAAGTGGTGCGGTAATATGGTCCGATTTTTTAATCTTGCTTTTGCTTGTTGCGTCTTACTTCTCCCAATGAAACGTCCTTGCGGTACCGCATGCAGTATTGGTGGCATCCACCACCTGATAAGTTTTTAAGGATGATTAGGGCGCGCACTATTGGCAAGCAAATTATGCACGCGATTCCATTGAGCCACTCATCAAGCCTATTATGCTGTTACGCGGCTTCTTTAGATGCACTGGCCTTTGCTACCATATAGACGCACTCTCTTAAGTGCAGCCTTCGCTGTGCTCTTTGGGCTTATCTACTATATAAGGGCACATTCGTCTAAATGACAGCGGGTCTGAGATGTTGGTTAATAGCCAAAAACATCTTGAGATCACATTCACATTGTGGAAGAAAAAGGGAAAGCTTTGGTATGGCAGACAGTTGGGATTATATGGTTCGACAAATTAGCCACAACACTGACGCTAGAGAATGCCTACTAACCCCAGTACAACAGTATCTCATCTGAAATAATCCGAATTAGGGACCCTTTGATAATTAACAACTATTTAACTGCACCCAGGAATATCAATAAATGTGGTTGCGCCATGAGGCGTATCTTCTGTAATATAGCGAAAGCTTGACAGAGGCCAAGTCAACGGTAGACATGTAGCAGAGGACATTAGCATACGACAGCCGGGGTCACACTTGCAACTTATGAGTGGTCATAAAAGCGGCACTCTGCACAGAAGTCCATGTTGTGACGTTTCCAAAATGACGTCACTCCCTTCCTTCATCAGGCACACCTGTCGTGTTCGTCGCATCTCCCCTTTCGCATATACGAGGAATTTTTTCTATCGCACGGTAGAAAACACGCAAGAACATTTTACGAGCTTTCTTAGCGTTTGGCCTTGCGTTGCAGTTCGCGAACATGGCGACGTAAACGTTATGTATGGGTACCGGCACTCTCAAACGCTTTTCCCTTGAGATTCCTTGTGTTACGTCCAAAGCCCGGAGACAAACGTAGGACAGTAGCAAGCACTTTATTGCTACATCGTGCCGCAAGTACGACGGTAGAAAAGGAAGTGAAAAAGTGAGCGGGGCGGCAGCCGAGACATGCCAGCTTTATAGGTATCGCCGTCGGGTCACATGACTACTGGGCAGCTTAGCTGGCCGCTCTTAACAACACGCGGCGCTATCGCATACATGACATTTCCTCCCGCTTAAATTGTGGGGAGCTACCGTTACACAAAATTAAGATGGCGTGTAGCGATCTGGCGCTCGTCGATTGCGCACGGGATATCTTCGTACTGGTAGTGCTGCCTCGGAGGCTGCGGGCGCTGCCGTAGGTGTCTCCGCAGTGGTGTCCGAGAACTCCCAGAAGGTGTCCTTGTTCTCCTCACCCTTGGAGACGTCAGCTGCACCCAGGAGAAGCTGATCTTGGTGACGATGCCACACGGCCAGGCCCCTTGGCGTGTGAACCTTGACGGCATACGAGACGGGTCCTTTCTGCCGTACCACAGTACCCGGAAGCCATCTGGGTGGTCCCCTGTAATTTCGAACAAGAACACAGTCGCCTACAGCAAACTGTCGAGCTTTGGAGCTGCATTGGCCGGACTGAATAAATTGTTGGTGGCGAACTAATTCCTCTACTTCTGGCTTGAGAATGTCCAGTTTGGAACGAAGACGGCGACCGAACATAAGGTTAGCCGGAGCTTCTTTCGTCGTAGCGTGGGGTGTATTCCGATAAGCAAGTAAGAAGCTGTGAAGGCTGGCCTGCAGGTTTCCAGTGCTTAAATCTTTCTTCATGGCCGTCTTTAGGGACTGAACGAAACGTTCTGCCAAGCCATTCGAACTTGGGTGATAAGGCGCTGTTGTGACGTGGCGCGCTCCTATCTCTCGAACAAACGTCTGGAACTCGGCAGACTTAAATTGTGGCCCGTTGTCAGACACGATTGTTGCCGGATAACCGAAGCGGCTAAACATTTCGCGAAGACGATCAATGGTTGCCGTGCTAGTTGTGTTTTTCATGATACACACCTCTGGCCATTTCGAATGCGCATCAACCACAACTAAGAACATGTGCTGCCGGAAGGGCCCAGCAAAATCGATATGTACTCGTTTCCAAGGGGATGTTGGCCACGACCATGGGTGCAAAGGAGCACTGTTAGGGGCACTACGCTGCTCCTGGCAAGGTTTGCATGCTTTGACGTGAGACTCAAGATCCGCGTCAATTGAAGGCCACCAAACATAGCTGCGGGCCAACTCTTTGGATCGCACAATACCTGGATGACCGTCGTGAAGTTCTTGTAGAACCAGAGATCTCAGCTTTGCAGGTACCACAACACGCATTCCCCACAGGAGGCAGCCCTGGTGTGTGGTCAGCTGTGTTCGCCTGTCAAAGAAAGGCTTGAGCTCCACGTCGTCCGTACAGTTAGGCCACCCCGTACTTGTGAGCTCGAGTACTCTGCAAAGAAGTTGGTCATGTGAGGTTGCACGTGCAATATCTTTGTGTGTGACCGGCATTGATTGCAGGCGTAACGAGTAGAACGTTTCCTCTGCGTCATTAGCGGACTCCTGACGAACTGGCAAACGCGACAAGCAGTCAGCCTCTAGATTTTCATTTGCCGGTCGAAACTTCAAGGAGTACGTGTAGGCAGACAACGTCACTGCCCAACGTTGAAGTCTTGCTGCTGCCAAAGTTGGTATGCCAGACTTTGAGCCTAAAATAGTCTGCAGTGGTTTATGGTCCGTTTCAGTGTGAACTGGCGCCCGTAAATATAGTAGTGAAACTTCTTAACGCCGAAGATGATAGCTAGCGCTTCTTTCTCGATCTGGCTATACTTCTGCTCAGCATCGGACAGCGTCCGTGAAGCGTAAGCAACAGGGCGAATGGTGCCATCAGCAAAAATGTGAGAGAGTACAGCACCTACCCCGTAATGAGACGCGTCGCAAGCCATTTGAAGTGGTCTTTGCGGATCGTAGTGAGCCAGAACTTCCGTAGACGCCAACGCAGCCTTAATGTCGTCAAAGGCCGTTTGACACTCGCTGGTCCACGCCCATGCTTGGTCGTCACGCAGCAATTTGTACAGAGGATGCGCCAGCGTTGCCAGTTGAGGTAGGAATTTTCCGTAGTAGTTTACGGCTCCAAGCAAAGAACGAAGCTGCTGCTTGTTCTCTGGCGCTGGTGCGGCTACAATGGCATCAGTCTTGTCCGTCGTGGGATGTATGCCATCGGCACTCAACTTGTGCCCCAAGTAGGTCAATTCCTTCTGAAAAAAACTGCATTTTTCAGCTCTTAGTCGAACTCCCCGGCTTTCCAAACGGGTTAGAACTGCTTCCAAGTTCTGCAGATGTTCGGCTCTAGTCCTTCCGGTCACTAGAATATCATCCAAATAGCACGCGACACCTTTGAGATCTTTGAGCATGGTGTCCATAATTCGCTGAAAAATGCCAGGCGCCGAAGATACGCCGAAAGGTAACCGGTTTACGGCGAACAGTCCTTTCGTCGTGTTAATCGCCAGAAGACGACGCGCCGGTTCCGCTAGCACTACCTGTTGATAGGCCCTGTTCAAGTCAATTTTAGAAAATTCTTGCCCTCCACTGAGTGCAGCGAAAATTTCTTCAACACGTGGTAAAGGATAGCGATCGGTGTCTAGCATAGGGTTCACAGTTGTCTTATAGTCGCCACACAGGCGGATGTTTCCGTCTTTCTTTACCACCGGCACTACCGGCGTGGCATACTCGCACGTGGCTAATGGTGTGATCACACCCATTGACTGCATTTTGTCAAGCTCTTTTTCAACTGCCGGAACCAGTGCGAAAGGCACACTGCGCGCCTTCAAAAACTTTGGACGAGCGTCCGCTTTGAGAAAGAGTTCTGCCTTCTCTTCTGTGATACATCCCAATTCTTCTTTGAAAAGTTTACTATACTTTTGCAAAAGCTTGCTCACCTCTACTTTTGCTTCAGTGCTCGTCGGTTCCCGTGCCGAGCAGAGCTTGTTGCAGGAAAATACAGCGTTCCAGTCGAGCCGCACGTGCTGTAACCACTCTCGGCCCAGAAGTGGCGGTCCTCCCTGCTCAGTGACATACAAGGGTAATAGAACACTTTGCCCATTATGTTCAACAACAACTTCAGCCACTCCTGCTGGTTCGACTAATGCACCTGTGTAAGTGCGTAGGCGCAAATTTGTCATGCGCAGCTTCAAAGAGGGGAACAATTGTTGCTGTTGCCTGCGAGAAATTACGGATACCGCCGCTCCCGTATCCAATTCCATTTCAAGCGGAGTCTTGTTTATCAGTAGGCGTACGATTATGGCATCTTTTGCCGAGCCCGTCATGCCGTTTAGCATCACTTCTGTGGCACAGTCAAGAACTTTCATATTGCGCGCTCGCGCGTGAGACAACTTTGCGTTCTTATCAGACTGACATATACGCTGAATATGCCCTTTCTTGCCACAGCCAAAACACGTCGCCGACGCATGTGTGCAGTTTTTGCTCACGTGCTTAAAAGAGCCACACCGCCAACACATTTTTGACGCTTTCTTTTCGCTGGCATCTTTTACTGCAATTGCTTTCTGCCCTTGCTTTTGTGCAGTTACATGGTTTACGTCAGAGACGCTCGTTGAACCATGTACTTCTGCTGCACTTTTTGTTGCGGAATCCATCGCTAAAGCTTTTTCAACTGCTTTTTGAAATGTTAACTTCTTGTCTTCAGCAAATAGCACTCGCTGAATATCTTCTCTTCGTAACCCACAAACGAATCTGTCCCTCAGTGCCTCGTCTAAAAAATTATCGAACTCGCACGAACTCGAGAGAGAACGCAGTTCCGCGACAAATTCGGCAATGGATTCCGTCTCGCGCTGAGACCGCCGATAAAACTTGGCTCTCTCACCAATTACTGACGGCTTCGGTGCCAGATGGTCGCCAAGCAATTTCCTGAGGGTGTCGTAAGACTTGCTTGATGGAAGGTCAGGGGCGGTAAGTGACTTGAGTAGGGCGTACGTCTTCGCCCCTATTAGGCTCAGGAACGCGTGAACCTTGTCTGCCTCCGGTACTTTGTTGAAGTGGAGAAACGATGTCAACCGCTCGTCGTATGAAGTCCAGTCGCTTGCGGAGTCGTCAAAAGGCTCCATGTGGCCAATTCTTCCCACCACTTGCGTCACTGGATCTGCCATCCCTGCTGTTCCGGTAGCTCGCAATGTGGCAGCGACAGCCCCAAGAACTTCAAACAGGGTAGAACCTTTCTTCCGTTATGCCAGCGCCGCTGCAGGTTCGAAGCAACTCGTCGCCAGATGTTACGTCCAAAGCCCGGAGACAAACGTAGGACAGTAGCAAGCACTTTATTGCTACATCGTGCCGCAAGTACGACGGTAGAAAAGGAAGTGAAAAAGTGAGCGGGGCGGCAGCCGAGACATGCCAGCTTTATAGGTATCGCCGTCGGGTCACATGACTACTGGGCAGCTTAGCTGGCCGCTCTTAACAACACGCGGCGCTATCGCATACATGACACCTTGAGCATTCGATGAGATGTGACACCGTAAGTGTAAGAAAGACGAGTTGATCACGCATTGTGGCACAAATGGTGTCTACCCGTTGACTGCTGCCATACATTATAGCCGTCGAGGAAAGCCGACGTTTTAGCTGCTGCAGTAAATTAGCGCTGCCGCGAGTGTTTCAATCCTCTCGATAGCTTCCTTAGGATAGATCAGAGCTCGGAGACGTTAGAAATTGTTAATGTATGGACACATCAAACCTGGGTCTGGATCATACACGTCCTTGCGATAACAACTGACCGTTGTGACACTTAATGCTTTGTTGATATACCCTCTTTCCCACAGGGGCGCGTAAAGCTTAACGTCCGGCAAAAAAGCACCCACAAAAAAGGGGAAAAAAGAAAATGTAGGAATGTAAGGAAAAAGCGCCTATAAACGCCTAGCTGCATTTGTGCTCACATATATATATATATATTAGAAACACTAGTTCACCTAATGAAATAGCTCAGTGTATTCAGCTACGGCTTAGGAGATAACCCGTGGCTGAATATTAACCGCCTCAGTTGTATTTGGGCCGACGTCTTAAACGAATGTTTTAGTATTTCTGCCGTATCAAAATTCGCCAGGCAGTCTAACCTACGATAACACTCTTAGGATGCGTTACTGCTTCCTTTTAAAGAATAACATCAAAGCCTCAAAGGCCGCACCGATAGCTCGTGTAGAGATTTATGTGCAAGACGCAACGACTTACGCTGTAGCTACAGAAAAATCTCATAGCACGCATTTCACCGTGCCCAAATTTGCCGAATCATTTGTTGGGCAGTGTAGCACTCTGAAACGCGGTTCCGAAAGCACAGCGCGAAAACACAGCAGGAAAAGCTTTAAATGATTCTCAAATTGCACATGGAGGAAAATGCGTTCATGTGACATCATCACAATGTTTATATTTCATTTTGAATACTTTTACATTGTTCCCCTGCACTTCTCGAACTAGCGTATTGAACATTATGCTGCGTCACCAACGCTGTATATTTTTTATTCGAGCTGTAGTCTTCGATGAAACAAGACGCAGACTACGCGGGCTTCTGCTGCATCGCGACAGTGCGAAAGCGCTGTAGCAGCCGCCCGGAACAGGAAGCTGAAGCGCAGTGAATAACGACTCAGTGTTACTACTAATATCGAGAGCAGACGCTTTGCTTGCTGCAAGAGCTATCATGTGGCCACACGTCTTTCTTTCGCTGTCGTTTAACCTACTATCGTCTTTCCTCGTTGCCGTCAATACTGCCGAATAGGTGAAATTTGCACCACCGCTATGACACTCCTTCTCGCTAAGAGATTTCGTAGCTAAGCATCTCTTACGTAAGAGAAAGCTTCGTGAAAAGGGGCCGAATTCACTAAACGTCTCTTTTGTAAGTACGTTTCGCCATCGTTCGGTCGGCTTGTCTAATGATATGTCCATTGGCTGAAGTTTTCTCTTACGAACTTTCTTGTCGTGAGTTGTTTTGTGAAAGGCATAGTTCATGGTACGTATGTATTAGATATGAGCTGTAAGGCCTGTGCTGTGCATGAACCTAAGCTGTGTTTTGGAATATCGGTTATTGTGTATCCAATTGTCGAGGACTGTAGCGGAGACACGCTAGTTGCAGGAGACGAGAGCGCTCCAGATGCACTTGTCCATATCAGATAGTACGCCTCTGCGTCAGTCACGGCAACAGAGCAATACGGACGCGTATCACCATGCAGTAGGTTACACTAGTTCCATGCAGAGATTGCTGCCGGCGCAAGGGCCACCCCGGTCCTAAGTCTCCTAAGCACAACTCCCTCCGCCCTTCTAGGACGAAGGCGATAGACTCACGGTGCGATAATAGCGCGTGTGTCCTGCCGGAGGAAGTTCTCATATGGCGCTGAGACTTGCTCCCACTAAGGCTTCAGAAACTAGCGCTATTTTAAATCAAGCATTTTTTAGCGATCTTCGGCGACTTTGAGAGTCTCTATCTTACTATTTGGCCTCCTACGACTTTGTGCTCTCCTGGCCGTTTCGTTAAAGGGATGTATACAGAAATTGGTATGCCACAACATGACTGCATGATGAACATAAATAACACAAAAATCACGACGTGCATATCATGAGCGGTATGATTCACGTGCCACGGTCTTGGTTCTCTTGCGACGGTTTCGTTAGCTTGATATACACCAAAATTGGTATGGTGAGACAACAATGTACGATGACCATGGGTCACACGTTCTAAAAACATGAAAATCGTGACATTCAAATTCATGAGCGGCATGATTTACATGCCACGCATTTCGTTAATGGGATATATGCATACCAAAATTGCTATGGCACGACACGACTGCATGACGAACGTAAATGACAGGTCATAACATTATAGTCATGAAATGCGCGTCGTGATCTGCATGGTTTACATGCCACAGTCTTGGTGCTCTAGCGGCCGTTTCGTTAACTTCATATGTACCAAAATTGGTATAGCGAGACAACAATGCAGATACATTTAACGTTCCTGATGCGTGCTTCGCATTTTCTTGATTCCCACTGCACGTGGAACCCGCTATTTTTTTTTTCCTTAGAAGCTCCTCCCTACGGGCGCGAACAGGGGTGATGGGTTGAGGTTGGAGGGCAATGGAATGGAAATCTGGCTTAGGAGGGCAGTGTGCCTGTTGGCCGGCGGCAATGTTATGAGGGTTCGCAGCATGTCCTGGTACGAAGTTTACCTTGAAGCTCGTAGCTGATTTACGATTCGTGGTGTGTATGGCTTTGCAGATTTCCATTGCTTTGTGTACCTTTCTAAAGGGGTCGTGAAAAGAATATGGAGGTGCCCTGTTTTAATTTTCACTGCTTCAATGTGCATTCGACAAGCCGATTGCGAAATATTTCGGCAACATATTCAGTGCACATTTGATAACGCTAGTTTGAAACCCCAGCATTTTTCCGCTCTCGAAACGACTATGCGACACTACCGGCCGGTATGGTTCTATTCGGTGGCGTTTCAGTAAGGTATTTTCAAGTGTAACGGTATAGTGAGTTCGCGTTTCCTCTAAAAGAATCGCTTTACTCGAAAGCTAGAAAGAAAGAAAATACTTAGAAACCGTACGGTGCCGCTATTCGGAAGCAAGGCTGCAGCATGGTTTGTTTTGCCCATAGAGTTTCCTACTAAAATATTAGAGGGAAAACTGGCGCTTGTGTCTATGGGAGTTTCAAACAAGGAGGTTGAGCCAGCATGGCAATGATGGGTATGACATGGATTTGCCTAGTCTTCGTTCTTCTGGCTTCAAATGGCTTTTCGACTTAAAAAATGCAGGTCGTTTACGATAAAATATTGCACTAAAACGGAAGACTTTGGAATAACTATGTACGTGCGCAGGTACTAGTTGCTTTTTCGCGGTTCAAAAAATACTGAACGCAATACTGTGCGATACTGTGCGATATGGCATTGTTGCCTCCTCTGCTTGTGCCCAGATTTAGCAGAGTCTATGAATGTTTAAGTTACAGATTTAGTTGTGTTCTAACTTAAAAATAAAGATTTTTGCTCATTTAAGTGACATGCTGACATTTTCAAGTATGTAAAAGGTAGATGTGTCTTCTAAATATAACAAACGGGCTTTTGCTCGCTTCTTTTAGTGCAGGGCAAGTGCTCCACTGCATTTTTACAAACTATATGCATGGGTCAAGCCCTTGCGCGAGGCCGTAGCGGGAGCGCTGTGGCGTTAAATAAACGACCGTGCCGTTAAACTCCATCGGAAACTGCGCCTGAGCTTTGGTCTGAGCTGACTTTTTGAGCGTCGTCCGCAGGCGCGTCTGCCTATCGCTCACTGGGCGTCTACTACGCACGATAACTGTGCGCCTGCTTGGCGCGTTCGGTCGGCGTTGAATTAATCAGACAGCCGAATTGAAATGCCGTAGTACAAGACATACGAACAGCCTTCTGACAAGGGCTGTATATCAGCCGTGAAAGCGACCCTGCGGTTACAGATTCTATCGCATCTGATGCAAAAGAAAAGAAAAAGAGAGCGCGAAACCGCATCGATAAGGTTCGCGAGACGCAACGCGAATATTTCGAAAGTTGGGTAAAATACCGCTGCAAATAATATGTGTAGCCATCCATCAACAAACACAACAACCAAACACTGCATAGCACCTCATCATTGCAAACGACTTTGGTACATGCGACAGTCTGATGATCCCTAGCAGTAAAGCCAGTAAAGCATACACTACAGCCACTGCCTTCGTCGCATAATGAAAAAGTGTAGTAACGTCAATCGCGTCACTGAAGTTAAAAAACCCGAATGAACAAATCCACCAAAACGTTTGAAGCCGCAGGCACGAAGACTAGACAAATCCATGTCATACCCATCATTCCCATGGCAGCTTCACGATCGCAGCGCCAGTTTTCCCTCTACTATTTTAGTAGGAAACTCTATGGTTTTGCCATGGCCTCCGAGGGGCCGCCAATCTCGGAGGCCCGGTGGCGACTAATGACGCCAACTGCCGGGGTGAGGGGAACACGCGCAGTGAAACCGAAACCGCGTTTTAACGCGACAGCGTTAGAGAGCTCGTTCCGCAGAAATACCGCCGTCGGTGTCGACGTCTCTCCGTGAGCGAAAAATAACAGCTCCAAAAATGGACAACTATGTTCATCTAGCGGAAGACATATCAAGCAATGTCTCAACTACCATGGCCTCCGGGACGGCGACCGCGCCCGCCATCTCGGAGGCCATGCGACTACAGCACAGGCTATATGCGGTCTCGTCGGATGCTCTGCATCCACTTTTTTAGCATTTCATTCTCACGACACCATTAAAGAAGGGAAGTACTGCAGTTGCCATTTCACCAACTATAAGGCGATGCTTGTTGCGGTTGGCCGGAAGAGTTCTCCAGAAGAACAAATCGAACAGCTGCCAGATAGTTAATGCAAGGACGACAGAATGTGGCCATTATGAATAAAAGTGTCACGCCTACGCGCAGTTCATAATATAGGACCATATGGCTACCTCACTGTACAAAATTTTCATGAAATTGATATAAAAGTGCTTTTAAATAGATAGAAAACCTCTACCATTACTATAGATACGTCGGGCGCGTGTGTGTGTGTGTGTGTCTGTGCGTGTGTGTGTGTAACAACACACATTAATAAGTATGCACTGAGTGGTTGAAGTGCACACTAGGGACCGGATTTCGCTATCGCGTTGAACTCTTAAAGGCGAAGCTTAAGGGTCCCCCATTTTTTCATCGCTCTAAATCAACCCACATGATACAACGAAACATTGCATTTTGTAGATTGAAGGGTCAGGATTCCGAATACGCAATTAATAAAAAAATTCTCAGGAAACCTGTTGGGTATTGTTACGCATTCAACGGACGAACACAGGAAGGAACAGACAGAGTAAACGGAAAGGTCTGTTCCTTACTGTGTTCGTCCGTTGAATGTGCAACGATACCCAACAGATATGCACCAACTCGCCCAAGAAGAAGTTCATCTGAAATTCTTCAGGAAACGTTTCACGACCCCCTTAAGCTCTCGCATAGCCGCTAGAGAGTCTGTGAATACGTCTAGTTGTTCAGTGATAGGAATCTTAGAGATGGGACCTTCCACGGCATTATGAATGGCTTGAAATTTCGTTACCGGAGCACTGGCTTATTTTAGATAAATAACGCTGTGCGCCACTGATGGAGGGGTGTGTAGAACTGATGAATGACGTCGTACCGCCGTCTGGTAATATAGCAGCGTCTGCATAGACCGCGCAAGTGTCAGCGCATGATGAATCTATCGGATTTTTTGCATCAATAATATATGTGGGATTGCTTAGCCATAACTTGGTTGACTTATTAGTCGTGATGATGTGTAAATTCCTAGGGAGGCATCGGTTCATCGGTTAAGTCATATTTATTCGAGAGCTACGCTGAAAATGAGCATGCAAAGCCGCGAGAACCTTAACCAGCTGCTTTTTTTTTATTTCACGGGCTTGTTCACGCTGCCAAATCAGCTTCCCAATTGTGTTCAGCTGGGCATGTTCTTGTAGAATTTTCACTGGAGTGACGCGAGATAGCGCAGCGGTTGTGCGCATAGCATCACGGTTTATTGTCTCGAGTGCCAACTGAGCCAAGGTGAGCCGTTGAAACTGCGCTTGGTACAAAATCCGTGGTTGCAGTACTGCACGTACAATTCGGCGAACTACGTCAGTACGAGCACTAGACTATTTTCAAGCAATGCGACAAATGAGATGGAGTGTTTGCGTGGACCTCTGTCTAATTTTGCGGAGTCGCGTGCACTACTGCCGGACTGGTGAATATCAAGACCCAGTACACGGACTTCAGAAGCTTCTGGGATTGTAGCCACGCCAACTTCTAAGTGTAAATGGGCACTGAGTGAGCTTTCTGGAGTCCTACTTTATTGGCTACTACAAAATAGCTCAAGTTTTGGGCGGAGATGTCAAGCCCAGCTTGCCGCGCGCAGTTATGCAGGACATCAAGGGCCTCATAAAGGGGCACTGACACGAAAATTTTCGTCTGCTGTTTTTTTCGCTGCAATACGTAGCTGGGGACCCGTTAGCCATGGCACGGCACATCAACTGCTCCAGCGCGCGTCAGATAATTATTTACGGCCTGTTTATTACCGACTAGTTTCATTTTTGGTTTGGGAGAGCTCAAAAAGCGACAAGGCGCCCGGTGTAACTGGCGCCATCTAGCGCTCGAAATGGAGTAAACGAGTTCGACCACGTGAGCACACATAACTGTGACGCACTTCCGCACGACAACCGCCGCGTGCTCGTTTTATTTAGCCTGTCGTGCGTCCTGCGCGTTGTTGTCGCTGTTGCTGTCATTGTTGTTGGGTGGCAACTATTTTTCTTGAGGTCTGGCGTCGCCGGCAGCCTACTAACGCAGCCGCAGCGAATAAGCAATGGCGGCTATGACGTCATCATTGCTAGCTGCACTGTCGGAGCTCGGCTGCCGTGGTGACGTTGCGGAAGTTGGGGGTCCCCTTCAGGTCACCTTTGCTGTTGTTGATGCCGCGATGTACGGCGTCTAGCGCTCGACTGCGCATGCGAACTTCAATATTCATTTAAATTACCTTCGGAGCTGTGTTCGCCGTTGAGATTTGCTAGATGACATCTGTATGTCCACGAAAATCGATCCCACAGGCTATCTTATCAGCGAAATTCAGCTGTAGAGACTGTCTTGAAATTTCTTTGTCTACGGATCACATTGTAACATTGTCCGCGTACGTTAGGAACTACATATCCGAAAGTTCGTGTAGTTGCCATGCAAGAGGTACATACTAGAGCAATATTGAAGAGAACGGGGGCCAAGGCCGAGCCCTGTGGGACTCATCTATGGGACTCATCAGTCGGAAATGGAACTTGCGCTGATCTGCTTAGCAGCCCTACAGCTTAGCTGCCATGTATACAACCATGGCTGTAGTATAGAATCTGATTATGAGGCGCACCGTAGTGTAGACACAGGAATGATTTGACCATCCAGCCATCCCTAACGCACACATAAATCTCGCTGCATGAGAATGAAAATCATATGACGGTGCGACGAGGGCACATATAGAGGTTTCACATGTAAACGGAATAGCTTTACGTGCACCTGAAAGTAAGAGAAGCCACGAAAAAGGCGACAATATACTGGCTCCCAAAAACATTTCAAGAAGCTGACGGAAGTGATAACACACATAAACACAGAGATACAGCTGTAGTTAGTGAAGGGCAGAGATTTCAGCCTGAGCTACAGCTTGCATGCTCTGGCCTGCTACTCTACACTGGCGAAAGGGAGAGGGTAGGAAAAAGGTGATGCACGAAGGTGAAAAAAGAAAGTGGGTATATACAAGGGCCTCAAGTGATAACTGTTCCTCAGGCAGTACCCGTATGTAAGCTATCTATTAAGAATGCACATAGTAACGAGGCTGTTAAGCATATACTGCCATGGCTCTCTTGCGAAACAAAATGAAAGAAAAAGGAACACTCCCACAGCGTAAGAGTACACGTCGTTATGCAACAACGATATAAAAGGGTAGCACGTGGTTGTATCTCCACATTTTTACCTCCGCAAGCTTTACCACAATCGTGATGTCAATGTAAAAAGGATGTTATCGAGTCCACAATCGACGCTTCCACGCGCGTGAAACTTGTAACGCATAAATTATACGCATGCGGCTAGCGTTCGCAGCATCGCTTAGGGGAGACGGCGGTAGTTCACTATACGCCAAGGCGATTTCTTTACTGCGTTATTGCTTTAATCTTTAACTAACGCACTCTTCTAACGTCAGCGACGAACAGGCGCGAGATATTGCGCTAGAGTAACTTTTTATATGTAAACTTTTGCCGAGTATACTTCTACATTTATTATTTATTCATGCAAAAAAGCATTCATTAGTGCGATCTGGAAAATGTCACTACAAGTAATGTGCTTACTATAAGGCGATACAATAATAAGCTGCATAAGAACGCCATTTTGTTTGAGTTGCTTAGTTTTGCTTTTTTCTTTCGCAATTGAGAACATTTGCGAAGTGAAAGCAGCTTTACACTTGAATAAATAGCTTCGAAAATCATATTGGTTGATCAATTATTTGCCATTAGTTGCACATTCCTTTACGGAATATTTCTGTCCATCACAGCAGCGGGACGTGGAGCGCCAAGTTTGCCTGAAATGAGCGTTCACCTCGCATAATATGTGGAACGAGGAGAAGTTTTCAATATTTCCCAAAAAATATTGGAGCGCTTCGAGATATGACTTGCTCGATCTTTCACAAATGTATAAGGAAACTGCCTTCAAGGCTCAGTTTCAAAAAAAAATTATCTGACATATCCTTGTCAACCGCTCATCTAAAGCCCGCATTACTAGAAGCAAAGCGCGGCCGCTTCAGCTAATTAAAAAAACACTGCAGTAGCTTTTTGCAAGAAATTGATATGGAAAAGAAGCAGTCTGATCACCATCGATTACGAAGTGAGGTTATCTAAACACATTGCAACAATATCGTCTCAATTATTTTGCTGTGTTTTTATTAAAACACGTACTTAATGTCCTTTGCAATTTTCGTTCATCATACTAAACTTTAATTCATAGACACCTAACATACTGATCGTCATCCTGGGGAAAGAGTTATAGGATTCATTAGTCCGAAATTGTCCGAAACTTTCAAAATATAGCAATTACAATAAACACCTTCATTCATTGGAGAGAATCTCTGACACCTTGCTTCAATAACCTCGGCATTTTACCCATCCAACGTAGCTTATCATTAAAACATAGCGCGTTCATTTTTCCTGCTCGTCACCACGATATGAGGCTAAAAAGCGCCTGGCTTTCTTATTAATAACAGTATGACTACATTTTCCTTACAACATAATTACTATTGCCGAACGTCGCATCCTGGTGTCGAGTGGTGTTGGCAGCAACGCGTTACAAGTAACGGCGTTGCAAGTAACGCGTTACTTTTTCGGCGACTTAGTAACGTATTTCAGAACATTATCGGATAACGTACTTACGTGAACATTTTTCGGTAACGTGAGGTTAAACGTTATTCGTTACCTTTTATTGGCGTTAGCCATGTGTGTCGTTTTAAGGCTGACCTCAAGAACCGAACAAGTCGCAGAAAAAATAGGAAACTCGCTCCTCTTTAAATTTATCTTTTTTATTTACAGACACTGCAGGCCTTCCCCAGGCACGTGCAGGAGCGTGTACAAACGATAAAAACAGATAATGAGCTAAATACACTGAATTGTTTGGCATAAATGTAAGAAAAAATGAATCACAAGTGCATAAATGGACAGATATGCCAAGTTGCTGTACATATATTGTTAATAAAATAGACTTACAATCAGAACTATGTTCCTATGTCAACCATTTGCATAAAGAAAATTAATGTTACTATATTATGAGCGAATGAGCCCAACAAGACAGAGTTCACTGCTTCTTCAGCTAATTTATCCCAATGAAAAATTCCCCGAGGAAAGAGAACTTGTGTGGGCATTAATGTGGCTAATTGGTTGTCTCAACGTTTTGCAGTGATGTGTCCTGGCTGAAACTTTTAAAGAATTTCGAAGATAACGCTCCCGTGTTAATTTGAAGTCGCCGCGATATATACCAAAATTTGCACGCAAGGGAACGAGTGCATGACTAACAGGACGGATAGGTCGTGATATTGAAAGGACGCGCTTGTCAGCTACGTCACGATTAATCGTAATAAAATTGTGTGTGGCGCGTACTTGCCTTTCTATTTCAGGGATAAAAGTCGAAAAAAATGAAAGCCCCCACTAAAAAGGCCGACATTGTTTTAGCTGATGGTGGAATATGATTGAGAGGATGAAATTTGGCCTAAAAATGTTTAGTTACCTTCAGTATTAATAATATTAATTAATTCACACCAAACACGATGCTCATTTTCCCGCCGGGCCATAAGTGGCCATAGCTCCGCGGTAAATACCAGGTTAGCTAGGGAAACTAGACACACCCACAGTAGGGCATTTGCCTCAATTTTCGCGATGACTTCGAATACATACAGCTTTTTTTCCCTAGAACTGTGTCAGAATGGAATACACTACCCTCCATTGTTGTTGATGCTAATGACTTTGTACACGAACTGGAAAGCCTGTACTATGATTGTAATTGATGTTTCTTTTGCGTTTCCATTATTATTGTTCTTCGCTGTGCATGTGATGCTTTTTATGATTCCGTGATCACTTGTACAGCCCCTCCTGCGTGGACCGCGCGATAGTCTGCACTATTGCTAAATGAATGAATGAATGAATGAATGAATGAATGAATGAATGAATGAGTACAGTGGAGAAGCATGCTGATTTTACGTCTAAGCGCTTAAATTCATGAGCGGCTGGAATCAAACTCGTAACCTCAAAATCGGGAAGGGGTCGGGGAATCATTTTTGAGTGCCCGTACAGCTCGGCTGTGAATTGAAACACAAGGGTACTCTTCGGTCTTGAAGTGGCTTCTACGTTTAGCCACTACCTCAAAAGTCCCAGACTAGCGCCCAAACGTCACTTAAAGGGGCATAAGGGACCGCTACAGATTTTCCTTCCGATTTCTCCCAACCCCTTTTCGGAAAACAAAAAATTATAGAGTATCTAAGGTGACGTTGCACATAAAAAAATAATAGTGCTCTCGACAACAATTTGACACGGCTTACATGCCAGAAAATGACCACTGGGAAAGATGGCTGCTGTGGCGAGTCGCACACTACTGACAACTACATGTATTCACATAAAACATCTGTGTAAACGCGTACTCACCAATTACAACCGTGATGGCACTCTTGTACATGTGAAAACCTCACATTGTATGACGTAAAATGCCGACACACATAAGGTAATCCCATTCTGAAATCTCCTATTGCGTTTAATGGTATATTGATAAAGATAGCATCAACATGTGCCACTGATATGAAGCCATCACGTGTGACTCTACAGGCAACTTTAGGCTTCTGTATTATTCTGAGGATCCGACACATGTGTGCAATGCAACCTCGTTACATCACTACATCGGGTAAAATTGTTGTCTGGGCTATTTCATGAGAAACACAAATATGAGTTTTATGAAGTTGTTCTGGATTCCTCCAGCGAAAACGCTCTAGAAAATATTTCTGATAATGGACGAATGTTAGAAGCAATGTGCGTTACCTTTTTGGGGGGGTAACAGCAATGGCAATGGTAACGCGTCACTTTTTTTTTTAGGTGACGTGGGGCGCTGCCGTATTCCTATTTTTCTAATGTAATCAGTAGAATATTTAAATAACTTCCTTTGGTAATGTCCACAACAGTTGTGCTGGGATATGGAACTCGTTCCCTGTGTTGTCAAACCTTGAGGAGAACTAGCAACACTTAAGGTCGTTTGAAGTGTCTATGCCATCTTGCAAGTTAAAGTTTCGACATATTGACATTTCTTGCCTTTAATACTTCACATATCACACGTTTATTTATTTTTACATTGACTTGCTTCTTTTGCGTACTAGTAAAGTCGTGCTCTCGATTCCTGTAATATTGCCACTAATTGGATATCTTCATTTCAAGTGTCGGTTCTTCACTAAGAATCCAGATTCATTACTTACTATCGCAATTTTATTATTTTATTTCAAAGTACCTTACAGGCCCCATTGGGAGCATTGGGTAAGGGGGGTACTACACAATGTATACGTATATAAACATACCAAACATAAAAATAATACAAAAGAAACAAATGCAAAACAAAACAGGTGTTAACTAAAAACTAAAAAGGGTACAGTCCCTTATGCATGAAATATACAGGTAATGTAAACAAAACGGCGCATCGATTGCGCACAAGAAAAAGAACCGACAGCTAAGCATATTCTTCGCGTACACAATTATATTCTTAAAAAACTGACATTATTCACAAAAATAAGCTTGTAATGCAGTTATTAAAAATACAGACGGGAAAATAACTACCACGTAGGCTAAAAGAATTACAGTACATTTCCTGCGTGAAGGCAAAAAAAAATCGTGATGTATGACGTGACATAAGCAGACGCAGAGATTAGCTGTGATGATATCTGCGGGTTGAAGAATCGCCAAAGGTTAAGTTTGTTTGCGCTACACAGTACGGTATCTACTCGCTGAGGCTTGTGTAATGGCTTGTTAAGATATCGCGGAAGCTATCATAGTTAGTCTGGGAGGCAATGTGATCAGGCAGGCTATTCCAGAGACGGATGGCACGAGGAAGCGCAGAGTTATTGAACGCGTTTGCTGAGCCGTATAGACGGGCGTAACTAAGATGATTGTGTAGCCTGCGTGAAATGAGATTTGGTTTTCGCAGACCTGTGACAGTGGTTCGGGAGGAGGGGGTAATCTTATGAAAGAATGACAGCAAGGTGATGTCACGACGAATGTTCAAGTGTGGAAGTGAAAGTTCCTTTTTTATTTGTGATACACTGGAATTTGGACGGTAATTATTTGCAATGAAGCGACTTGCTCTATTCTGGATTCTTTCCAACGAATCAATTAAGTATTTTTGATGAGGAGACCAAATCGAACAGGCGTATTCTAATTGAGGGCGAACCAGTGTTATGTAAGATAATTTGCGAATGTATGAGGGTGCGTCTTTCAAGTTACGTCTTAAGTATCCTAGCGATTTGGAAGCGTTGGCAGAGATTGCCGTAATGTGGTTGGACCAGGATAGATTCGGTGTCAATACTACGCCCAAGTACCGATATTGTGCTGTAGTCGATAGAATGGAATCATTATTGCTGTAGGTTTACGAGGTAGGTCCGGATATGCTAGGTTTACGAGTGAGCGACATTACTTTACATTTTGAAACATTTAACGACATGAGCCAAGTACTGCACCAGTCATTAATAACTTCGAGGTCGTTCTGGAGCGATGCATGATCTTCAGTGTTCTTGATTGGCCGATAGATAACGCAGTCGTCAGCGAATACTCTGATGGAAGATGATACATGTTGCGGCAGATCATTGATGAATATGAGAAATAGTAATGGTGCAAGTACGCTACCTTGAGGTACACCTGAAGAAACGTCAGTCATGGAAGAAGATAAATCGTTAATCGTTGTGAACTGCTGACGATTAGAGAGGAAATTGCGAAGCCATGATAGTGTGAGAGAGTCTAATTTCAAAGCGGAAAGTTTCGATGTCAGGCGGCAGTGTGCGACTCGGTCAAACGCCTTCGAGTAGTCGAGGAACACGCAGTCGGTTTGATAGTTGTTGTCCATATTAGCATGAAGCTCTGTGGTAAATTCGAACAGCTGAGTCTCACATGAAAATCCCTTATGGAAATCGTGTTGATTTTTGAAGAAGAAATTGTTGGATTCCAGGTGGCTGTAAACGTATGAAGCAATGATGTGTTCTAGAATTTTGCAGCAAATACAAGTGAGAGAAATGGGCCGGTAATTTTCGCATGAGGTTTTATTTCCACATTTGAATATTGCTATTACTTTAGCCAATTTCCAGTCAGATGGTATCACGCCAGTTTCGAGAGACTGCCGGAATACATGAAGTAATATTTTCTAGTGACCCTTGCAGTATTCTTTAGCATCTTTGAGGTGATTCCATCTACTTCGCTTGAAGAAGATAACTTAAGATTCATTATAATTGCGATTATGCCCTCTAATTGAATGTCTATGGGATCCATGAATGGGTAGTCAAGTTCAGCTACGTAGGGTACGTTGGTAGTGTTCTCTTTTGTGAACACAGAGGCAAAACAGTTATTAAATGCCGTTGGACACTGGCTAGCTGGGAGGAGGACGTTGTTACCATCATGAAGTGAAACGTGTTGGGTTTCACTGGTAGGGTATATAGATTTCCAAAATTTAGCTGGGTTGCTTTTGAGTAGCGCGGGTAGATCATTATAATAATACTTCTCCTTAGCCGTACTTAAAGCACTGCAATATTCTTTTATAAATGTGTTATATTTAAGCCATGAAGAAGGACTACCAGACCGCTTAGCATTGTTGTATAGCCGTCTTTTTTTTATTCCGCATTCTCTGAAGCTCTACTTTTTTGGGGGCGAAGCTCCGTGTGCCGTGGGTCTGTCCAATATATATATATATATATATATATCATCAGCCTGTTTAGGTCCACTGCAGGACGAAGGCGTCTCCCAACGATTTCCAATCCACCCTATCGTCAGCGAGTTGGTTCCACTTTATGCCCGCAAACTTTTTAATTTCGTCGCTCCATCTAAACTTTTGCCTACCTCTGTTGCGTTTTCCCTCTCCTGGTATCCATTCCGTCACTCTTACTGTCCACCTATTATACTTCCTCCTCATGACATGTCCTGCCCAGGTCCACTTCCTTCTTTTAATTGATAAGATAATATCTGCTCGTCCTGTCTGTTCTTTGATCCATTCCGCTCGTTTTTTATCTCTTAGCTTTACCCCTATCATTTTTCTTTCCATTGCACGTTGCGTGCTCCTTAGCTTCATCTCTAGTTTTTTAATTATTCTCCATGTTTCTGCACCGTACGTTAGTACTGGGAGAATGCAGTGATTGAATACTTTTCGCTTTAGTGACAGCGGTAAGTTTCCAGTCATGATTTCGTAATGCCTTGCGAATGCGCTCCAGCCCATCCTTATTCTACGGAGAATTTCCTTTTCCTGGGTAGGAGTTCCTGTTATTAACTGTCCCAGGTATACACATTCGTTTACACATTCTAAGGGTTCATTGTTGATTTTAAATTCCTGTTCCTTAGCTAAGTTATTGAGCAGAACTTTGGTCTTTTGCGTATTCATTTTTAATCCAATTTTAATACCTTCCCTGTTTAGGTCATCAATCATGTTTTGTAATTCGTCACCATCATTGCTAAAGAGGACAATGTCGTCCGCAAATCTTAAATTGTTTAGATATTCTCCGTCTATTCGAATGCCCTTTTCTTCCCAGTCTAGACGTTTAAAGACTTCCTCTAAACATGCCGTGAATAGCATCGGGGATATTGTGTCTCCCCGTCTCACACCTCTACAGATCGGGATTTCTCTGCTTCTCTCATGTAGGAGTAGTGTGGCTGTGCAATTTTTGTATATGTTGTTTATGGTTTTCACGTATACGCCAGGTACCCCTTGTCAACGTAAAGCTTCTAGAAGTGCTTGTGCTTCTATGGAATAAAATACTTTCTGATAGTCTAAAAAGGCCATAAAAAGAGGTTTCTTATATTCAGCGAACTTCTTTATTAGGTTGATAGCATGACTGCAGTCCATTGTTGAGTATACCGTTTCCTGAAACCCGCTTGTTCCCTCGGTTGATTAAAGTCCAGTGTTTCTCTTATCCTAGCTGAAATTACTTTCATAAATAGCTGTATATTACTAAGAGTAGGATTGGTCCGTAATTCTTTAACTCTTTTATGACAACTTTCTTGTGCAATAGGATTATATTAGCGTTTTTTTCAGCTGAGCGGTATAGTACTAGATGTCTTGATCATTTCGAGAAGAGCGCAACCTTTTCAAGAATAATGACTCCTCCATCTTTGATCAAGTCGGCTGTTATGCCATCTGCACCTGCTGCTTTACCGCGGGACATGTCTCTGGCGGAGTTTTTGATTTCGTCAGTGGTTATACATGGAACCTCAGTGTCCTCCTCTGGTTCTATTTCTATTAAGGTTCTATGGTCTGTCTGAGAGCTGTACAGTTCTGAGTAGAAATCTTCTGCTACCTTTACTATTTCGTTGAAACTGTTGATAACGTTACCTTGTTTATTTTTTAGTTCATGCATTTTGTTTTGTCCTAAGTGCAGTTTCTTTTTGACGTTTTAATGCTGGTGCCTTTTTCTACTGCTTTCTCTATTTCTCTCATGTTAAAGTTTCTTACATCTCTTTGCCTGGCTTTACTCATCAATTTTGATAGTTCTGCGAATTCTATCTTATCTTTTGATGAAGTTTTTTTCATTTGTTGGCGTTTTTTTATTAAGTCCTTGGTAGATTGGGACAACTTACTTGTTGCTTGCTTTGTTGTTTTACCCCCGATTTCTATCGCGGTTTCAAGGATTGTTTTCGTTATGGTTTTGTTTATTTGTTCTAAATCTTCACCATTTTCGTTTAAGGCCTCGAACTTGTTGCAGTAGGGCGACTTTAAATTCTTCGTCCTTCGCTCTGATTACCTCTACATTGCATTGTTTTCTAGTAAATAATTTAGTTCTTGTTTTCTTGAGGTTCAGTACAATCTTCGCCCTTACTAATCTGTGATCGCTACATTTTATCTTCCCCACTACTTCTGTGTCTTGAATTATACCTGGTTGTTCGCACATTATAAAGTCGATTTCATTCTTTGTTTCCCCGTTAGGGATTTTCCACGTCCACTTCCTATTCTTGTGTTTCTTGAAGAACGCATTCATTATTCGGAGCTGGTTCCTTTAGGCAAATTCTACTAGCATTTCCCCACGGTCATTCCTACGGCCGACGCCGTAGTTGCCAATCGCCTGCTCTCCACTTTGTTTTGTTCCTACTTTTGCGTTGAAATCCCCCGTGACTACTGTGTATTGTGTCCGTACTTTCTTTATTGCTAATTCCATATCCTCGTAGAATTGCTCTACTTGTTCGTCGTCGTAGCTCGTTGTTGGCGCATATCCCTGTATTATCTTAAGTTTATACCGCTTATTTAGTTTTACAACGACGCATGCTACCCTTTCGTTCATCTACGTTGCCTGCTATATTTTTGTGGATTAGGAACCCAACGCCACATTCTCTCTTTTCGGGTATTCCTCTATAGCAGAGGACATGTCCATTGTTTAAGACTATGTAAGCTTCACCTGCTCTCCTAACTTCGCTAAGGCCAATGACGTCCCAATTAACTCTCTCTAGTTCCTCTAGTAGTTCCACTAATCTAGCTTCGCTTCAGAGGGATCTTGCATTGAACGTTCCAATGTTTAGTTTCCAGTGGCGGCCTGTCCGGGTCCAGTGATTATTACTGCCCTCTGCTACTTCACAGAGCTGACCGCCGCCGTGGACAGATGTGCTGCAGTTGCTGGACACTGAGGGCGAGGGTTTAATTGTAGACATCGTGTGGGAAGTGGTGGCCAAGTACTTCACCAGGGAGGCCAATTCCTGTTCTGGTGTAGGAGTGAGTCGTAAACCGCGCTTGAACGACTGAAAGCTTTTCAGGTATCCAACCGTCTACAGGCCCCCTCTACCGACGTAATCTCGGGCTTATAACAAACATCCTTTAAAAAAAGAGAGGGGGGGCGATGAGCGTCGAACCTGCGACCCTTGGAGATTCCAGTTGCGGCGGCGCCGCATCGTTAAACATATATTCTTTCAAAGCCTTTCATGCGCGATAATTTCTAACGGCGTTAGAGTTTCGTACAGTATTTGGTCTCAAAATGTCCGCGATTATCTAGTTTTGCTGATCGCGACAACCAGGACGTCATGGTTTCTAAGATTCCTCTGACAGGAAGGTCGACGCGCGTGGAAAATCGTGTTTTAGCGAGTCTTTTTTTAACGTCTCCGTTGTCGCTAATCGGACATGTATTCGCAAATTCCGCGCGTAGCCCGAACGTTGTAGTAGAAGTTAGGGTAAGCGAAATTATTGATAACCTTCCACGTGGTCCCGCAAACAAGTTTCTTTTCTTTTTTTTTTTTTTTGCGACGTACGTCAAGGGAAAAACAAAACAAATCGCTGGTTGCAGGTCGCGGTTGCATGATGTGCAATGAGTAATGAAATCTTTAATTTCCTATGCCGGAATGACCGTGCGAAGTCAAAATGGAAATATATAGGCATCAGGGAGGTAGCAGTCACACAGATACATACACACATATCTATATACTGCGGCACGCACAAGCAAACATACACCCCAGGAAAAATACGCATACTATCTATTGTGGTGGTGAAGGCATATTATCGTGTGCATTCTTATAGGAAGTGGGTTCAGAGTGTTAAATGCGTCATCCGATTTTCATCGGCCAGCTAAAAGATTTGTCTAAAGGTTAGTAGTGTACGTCTTGACTTAAGGCAAGGAGTAATCAAGGAGTAATTTATATTCCTTATTGCGCTTGCGATCTTAATTTCGCCATGAATCTATCTATCTATCTATTTTCTCCGTTTCTTATGAGTTGCTATTATCGGAGACCGTCGGTTGGTTATGTCCAGCGTCGCATGCATGGGTTTCCTGTCTGTGCGGAATACTATGAGAATAGGTAGCCGTGCTAGTAGCTAACACATTTTACTATCTGTTATAAGAAGAAACGTTTGTTTAGCTGCTCACCGAATTATCGTCGGCGCGTTGGGCTGGGCGCGGTTGTATTTCCTGTGGTAGCTCACACGTGCATCATTGCTCGCTTGCCACTGAGGAGTACTATCTGATATGGACATGTGCATCTCGAGCGCTCTCGTCTCCTGCAACTAGCGTGTCTCCGCTACAGTCCTCGACAATTGGATACACAACAACAGATATTCCAAAACACAGCTTAGGTTCATGCACAGTACAGGCCGTACAGCTCATATATATATATATATATATATATATATATATATATATATATATAGCTTTAGTATAGTTGATCACTAAAGCTAAGAGATGGCGCTGTATAGCTCGCTTTATAATATCAGGAATGATCCTTAGATGGCGCGTGTTAGCGCGCCAAGAGGCTCCCTCTTGGCGCGCTTTCTCTTTCGCTAGGAGAGAATCCTGAGGTGAGAGTCCGCGAGGCCGAACCTGCACGTCGACGCCGCGAAGCAGATCGCGCCGTTCCAGCCCGCGAGGCCGAAGCTGCGCGGCTGCGGCGCAAATCGGATCTTCAAAATGTGAAGGACCGTGAAGCGGCGAGAAAGCGCGCGTACCGGCACCATATAAAGAGTGTTTCTCACTCTTTATATGATGATTGATGGGGCGTTACACGGAAGATTCACGGTTTACCGATGATTCCCTCCGGAGCTTCGCCCCACTCATCATCATTCACCACGTGGATATGCTGTATTTTTTTTTTCAGAATATGCTTAGTGTAGTCTAGCTATTTCAATTCACTTTTCATTACGCTATATTATTGCAGGTCATTTGCTCTACGATACACCACCCGATACACATACCTACTGAAACGTTGCTTACGGCCGTTCCAATAATGCCACATATATTTATAGAGCTATATGACATGCACATAGTACAGGTACGGACTTCATATGTAAACATATGGTATGGTTGGAATATCGTACGGAACTTTTTATACTATACTGTACAATTACGAGAGGAGGCCCCCCTGACAGTTCTCACTGTGGGATTTCTTCGTGTAGCACTTAGGTATTATGCCACTGATATCTATATGACGTCCCAATAAAATAAAAAACTAAAAGCAGAGCTTTTGTAACCATGATGCCGCAGCTTCATATTTAAAACAAAACGACCTCCTTAGCCAAAACAAACGTGTAACAAAAGGCACGCGTGGTTTGAAAACCTGCCTCTCGCATCAAGCTTAGTGAAGCTACATGGGCCCGTTTTCGCAAAAATATCTTACGTTTAAAATCTTCGCCAGAAAATATTCCATCCATTCCTCATACTAGCCTTATTATTAACAAATGCGACTGGCCAATTGCAAAACGCACTTATGATAAAAAGATGTTAAATCGGCTGAAGAGTTTGTGAGAAGAGAGAGAATATATTATTAATGACTCCGGAGATCTTAGCCTGGTTAGCGCCCAGCCTTGCTAAAATAATGAGTACATAGCACCATCCGTGTTTATTTAATATAACAAAGTCATCTACGCTATCTTAAAGGGCAGCTCCGACGGTTTTTTCACCATGCTGCGATATCAATGTTTTCCAATGGTACTGACAGTCCTGTAACAGCCAGGGTGATTCAGTTTGCTCGGAAACGCACCAATAATTTAAAATAACCAAATGAAAGGCGTGTTCAAACAGAAACCGAAACGGCTAGATGCTTCGTGCAGCGTATTCGATGACGTCACAGCCTCCCCGCCATAAAAAATTTGGAGCTGGTGCCAGAAAAATGCCAATGGCGAGCTCATTCGACGATTTATCGAGTTATGCCAGTTTTTCTGAACTTGACAGCGACAATTTGAGCGCTGAAGTCCACCGGCTCGGGTAGGCAGCGTTGAAGGTGATGACGACAAGAACACAGGGTGACCCGCATGGGAATGTGCTAATTTTAAAAAAAAATCATTCACAGGAAAACTAAATGACTTACAACCGCCTGACTTGGCAAATATTATTACTGTGCCGAGGAGAATATATAGTTTCATTGAGATCAATGGACAGTGAGAAATCGCCGGAGTTGCCCTTTAAGTGCGCCTTCATTCGTTGTTTAAAACCTATTAAGACGGCGTTACTCCTGTTGGCCCATGCGCACTTATGAGAGAATCATTGTTGCACTGTATGGACAGCGGATAAAACAATCATGTGTAAAAACAGTAAAAAAAAATAGAACCAAATCGCGTAGCTTATGCCCTGAAACGCTTTTTCAAGATATTTACATACCCCATATGGACATCTCGACATGGACATGCTGACTACTAACATGACGACTTTATTTCCTCAGGCCAAGTGGCACATTTTATCTCGGGGTGGCCGGTATTGTGCGTTAATTGCTCGTTGAGTACATGTGCGAAAAGGCTGTTGTATATTAAGTAAGCGGTGCTGCGAACACACTTTACCATCCAGAATAAATGGACGAGGGCAAAATGACTATGACGTAGACGCCATGCGTGCGAACTCTGACGCACACATGAGTTGAAGGAAGAATGCCTCTGTGGTGGCTACTAGTTCACTGCGCCGTGTCTTCTACCTGCTCAAGTCTATGCCGATTAGAGGGGGCAGTCTTCGTCGTGGTCTCGAACTGGCTGGTCAACACTTTGTCGCCGCGGCCAGCGCCTGGTTTCCCAAGTAGTGGCTGCTAAACTGTCTGCATATACAGACTACTGCGCATTCACCAGTGCTGAAGTGGCCGAAGACCAAAAGACGCCTCCTTTGGCCTGGTTCAGCGTTGCTCTCCAACAAACACACCCGTTCGATTTCTGTGTTATGATATAACTGTGAGTGTGATGTGCGTTCCCCTCCGTACCATTTCTTTCTGTCACCCGCTTCCAGTACATTTGCAGTTTACCTTTACTCACAGCTTTAATCCCCGTTCACCGCACAGGGTGGTTGAGGCGTTCTCCTTGACGAGATAGTTACTGTCGTGTGCTTTCTATTCCTCTCTATTCAATAAGTCTCTTCTCTCTAAAACGCTGCAAGTTGGTCCTCTTGGATGTCGCCCTATGAAGACTTCTCTGCAGTACCAGGATTGCAGCGACGCACGTCCGAAGTGAAAGTACGTTCTCTCTTGCACTGTATGAGACCAGAAGCTCGTCCGTTCTTTGGAATGTTTTCACCCGACGATGCACCGGCACGTACCTACGGCACTCCGGTTACGCGTTTCAAGAAACACCTCGTCCACCCTGTCAGCGAACTTACTATAGCCTTCTCGCTACCACAAACGAATGCGACTGCCTGCTGAAAGTGAAGACGCCTACTAAACTGCACTGTCCAGGTCTGGAAACCCTGTAACTGCCCATTTCCGGTTGCCAGCCAGAGGCGCCTCCGCGACCGATTAGTGGCAAACCTGTAGGATTCCCATTCTTCAGAACAACTTTGCCGAAATTTATGAAACACCCCTTGGTCCTTACTGAAACACCCCTTGGTCCATTTTCGCAAAGCGGAGGATGTCAAAAAAAGGAAAGGTGGTTCAAGCGGGCAATGCGGCTTCGAGAGTTGCGCTACAAGGGTGAAAAAAGACATCTGGCATTTCGGCACAAAGCCCCACCACAAGCTGATCGATCGCCTTAAAGGTGAGTGAATGAGTGAAATAACTCTACCGTTGTCCACAACAGACGCGAGCGAACGTCACCCGGCTAAGTCCACTCGGGGACCATCAGATCAAATGTGACGGCCCCCTCGCGGCCCTCTGGAAGGCCACGATTTCGCAGGTACGGTCTTGAGCCTTAATTAGCCTTATAATTTCGGCTTGAGTGAAAGCGGGACCGGCAGAGGCACAGGCCCACAGGACATGCTCGAAGTCTGCATAACCGCCGCACAGAGGGCAGTCGGGGCTTGGGAACCGTTCGGTGCACATAGTGTGCAGTGCCGAAGGGCTCGGATAAGTGCTTGTTCGTAAACGCTGAGATTTACAGCCTGGACCCTGCACAGTGAGGAGTGCGGCAGACGCAGGAGCCTTTGTGAAGGGTACTGATGTTTGCATATCCCGTGGTACGAGCAGAGGGGCTGGGATAGCTCTGGAGAGGACGTGTTTCCCAACGCAAGATGGAATTAACCACGGAGCGTGTCGCTCACCTAGCTTATGAGTAAGCTTTTAATTAACACGTTCCCAAATTAGCATAATTTGAACTACAATGATCTTAATTGAAAAGTTCTGAAATAGCAAGGTCCCCGAGATGCGGGCCCTAATTAGGATGGTTCTAATTAACATGTGGCTAATTAGCAAGAATTTAACAGTAAGTTCGTAATTCACTTGATCATAATTAGCAATGATCTAATTAGCCATGATATCATTACCGTGATTTTAGCGAGCGTGTGTATGACATGAACTGCTTAATCAGAACGGGTAGGCTTAATTGGCTTGAATAAGCATGAACGAATAAGAAGACGAAGAGAGCCAGAGCGCGCGCCGGCCGCTGATGAATCTCTTCGACTCCGCATGACATAACTAAAAGCTTAACCACTTCGGTGTAAAAAGTGCTCATGCGGATGCGCCAGCGTAGCTAGGGGAATTATATTTCTTCCATCGGAAGCACGACCACTTGACCTTTCCATTGCAACTGAATAGCAGCGTTCAGAATACAAAAAAAAAAGAAGAATGACGATACCGGTGCTCAGAAAAAGCGGGCGTGTTGTCTGGTTCCCGGAAAAGCCTAGCAGACGACAGCTGCCGAGAACTGCTCATAGCGCGCATGCGCGTATTCTCGTTCATTTCAACGCCGCGCTCCGATCTGTGGCGCTGAACAGCTCGGCGGTCGACACTCGCGTGTTCAGGTTAAAAAAATGGGCGGCTGTACACTGTCCGTCAATGCAAGGGCAATGGCAATTTGCTCTGGAACTAGAGGTGCCGACAGTGGCGCAGTGGATCTTTCCCAAAATCGCAGCGGCGCACCTTCCCTTGGTGGGCGCACGCAAGGCGCTACGACACAAAAGAGCGCAGACGGGGAGAGAGCCCCTCCCCTCGCCGTCTCCGTCGTATACGTTGCCAGGTTTGTCGGCTTGCTGACTGACGTGCTGTGTTACTGGATCCAATAACAACCCAAAAATGCATACACTCATCTTCTTCCATTATTTCACAAAATCGAGAATCTGAAGACGAGGTAATTACGGTCCGATTCTGCGTCCAGTGGGACGTCCGGCGAAGCGATCCGGCAGTAGCATCGGGGGTGATTTGCCGGAACTGCGCAGAAAATATTAATTATGATTTGTTTCTGACACGACACCGATTGAGCAACCGCAATCTTCAAAGCAGCCCCCGCTTCCAGAGCACTTGAGAGATCGGAATCTCCGTGGTTCGACGGTAAACATCGCGGCGGGGGCCGTTTCACCGAAACGGCTCGCTTCGTTTCTACCATTCCGCTTCACATCGAGGCTTCTCGAAAACTAATCGTGTGTGTTAATGTACGACATATGAGCAGGAATGATAATCGTGTTGCCAAAAATGAGCACTTTGGGACGAACGCACCATTTATTGCGAACGACGACGGTCACAGCGCAGGCCTGCTGCTAGGTCTATACCCTCGGAGCCGTCACTGATATTTAGCTGTTGTGATGTCGCTTGCGAAAGCAGCATTTTATGGACGATGTTATTCAGTGCTGTTACAGAACAAAGCAGGACTGTGTAAAACTGTTTATTTTGTACTTAATGACGCGGACACGATCTCTTACGAGCGTGTAACCAACGCGCTGGGTGTGGGCGTTGCGCGCACGTCGCTCGTCGCCCCATGTGTAACAGTCGTATGTCGCACGCCCGAGCGTCCGTATATATACCGTCTGTCTAGCGCTTAAACCGACAAGGACGAGGAGGGCGGTTTTCGCGTCGGCAGTCCACTCCACGTAAGATATTCGGGGCCCACTTCAACCCAAGCGGCCGCAAAAGTGACATCGACTGCTTAGCAACAATATTTTCCCATCGGGTGTTCGAGGAATGAACGTTGCCCAGATAACACGTGAGTTTGCTCAAGCCATACGAGTAAGAGCTCTCTTTAGGCGCCGAAAGACGGCAACCAGCAATGCGCGTTCAATGGCATACTGCCGAGGACGTTGTCATGCTTGAAGTTTATTCCATAACTTACGACAAACGGCACAAGTCAAGAACGAATGAAAATCGCGTCGTCGGTTCCAAATGAAGCGCGTGAATCCACGAGCCTCGTCTCCTCCAACAAGTACTCTACTGCAAGCGCGGCCGGAGCAGACGACGGAGCTCGGCGCTCTTTTTTCTCGTGATGGGCAGCGCCGACGCGCGGTGGCTCGCGGAATTAACAGGAAAGGTCCATTGATGACTGCGGCGCCGCAATCGACGACCACTGTGGAAAAAGCATCTTTTTGCACGTACGAAGCAGCATGTACAAAGCATACTCAATCCTTGTCCAAGGGAGCACTCGCGAGCAGAGCTTTGCCCCTGGCTCGTCTTCGTCCTTCGTTGTGGGTCGAATGCACATTGAACAGCATCCGGGGTATGAATATCGCCGATCTTACGTCATTTGGCGACTTCACATCGTTAGGACTGATGACAGTGGAGTTACGTCCTAGTGGTGCCAAGTATGGCATGGCCTACTGGGGTTCCGGAGAGTGACTAACTGGGAGAACTCTTGGGCTTCAGAAATTTCTTCGAACGTGTTGTGGATTTCCAGCTTTAGGTCTGCCGTGCGCGTTCGAATGGGAAGGCCAAAGGCAAGCTGGAAGATTCGTCTGATTAGGAAATTAATCTTGCGCTCCGTCACGAGCCTATTGTGCATTACAGCCGAATAAGCCAGGTGGCATAGAATAAATGCGTGGATAATCCAGATCAGATTCTCCTCCTCGATTCCGCGATGCCTATTGGCAATTCGTCGAATCAGCCCGAGGGTGCTTTCAGTCTTAGAGCAAATGTGTTTGAGGGTGGCTCCAGTGGCACCGTTAGAGTCCATTGGCCGTCAAGAGGCTTGTTTTTCTGTGGACGCTGGCCTCATCCACCGTCCAAATGCCCAGCGCGAGACTCTTTATGTAATAATTTATTAATTCGAGTCATTTCGAAGAGGTGTGACACTCACACAAGTCACGAGTAAAACACAACAAGCTCACATCCATCCGTCTCCCTATCTGGAGCCGCCAGCGAACGCGAAGCATGTCGCTGTCAAGGTGGACGACTACACGGCTTTGTTCAAAGTAGACTCGGAAGCAAAAGTATCATTAGTGCCGCATGAATTTCCTATCCGGTCTTCGAAGCTCGACCGTACAGTGAACTGATTGGTACAGAGAATCAGGTACTGCTAGCACTTGGTTCTTACGTTCTGCTCCTCACCTGGCAAGGCAAGAGAAGTGCTGAACCTCTCTACGTTGTCCAGTCGCTCTCTATACCGTTACTAGGTTCCCCACCCCTACAAGTAATCCAAGTAGAGAAGGTGCTCGGCAGGGCTGCCCTGCCATTACTGAGGCTCCAGAATCTCAACCAGACCTTCATGCTAAACTGTTGGTAAACTATTCGACTAACATCAGATGCAGTACACTTCTCGTGAAGCGCTCCTCTACGCATTGCGATTCCATTACGGACAGAAGCCAAACGTGAGCTCAATGAAATGGAAGGTCCGGGAGGTATCCGGTGTGTTAACAAACCTAAACCTTGGTATGCTGGACTAGCAACAGCTCCAAAGTTCTCTGGCGACTATTGAACCTCTGTAGCGTTCACTTGCCTCAACAAAGTTGTGCTTCGCGATAGACATACCTACCCTCTGTTGAACGAGTCGTCGGCCTACTGAACGACCTCGCTGTCTTCTGAAATTTAAACACGAAGTCTGGATTTCACGGAGTGAGATTATGCAGCACGTGTTGCTGGTCGAGTTGGTTGACGTCATAGGAAGACATTTTTTAGCTAAACATGGAAAAACAAACTTAGAAGGAAGAACTGGTTCCTTCTATGAATCCGTTCCTCAACCTGTTCCTTCTTATTTCTTGTAAGTCTGTCTTGCCATGGCGCGTTAAAAAAAGTGCTCTTATTATAAGTGAGGTTAGCGGAATCTTCACAGAAGCTCACTACATTTGTGACTTATTTTAAACACTACTGCGTTTGCCCCTTCCTTTTGATATCACATCTGCCTCTGAGTATCTTCAGAAACAAACGGCAAGAATACGGCATAGATAGGCCGGCGTTGCCAACATTACAGAAGGCGTTCTGGTTTTTGGCCACGAAGGAGCAAGAACTCTGTCTGAAGCAATACTTTCTCGCCTTTAAAATACAGGTGCAACACTAAACACATCGAAGTGAAAGTTCCGCGTCTCTGAGCCGAGGACATCATTTATGCAGAAGGCATCACACCACACGATGATAAGCTCGAGTTTCGGCGCCTGATAGAACCCGCTGAAGATGCCACGACTGTACGCTGTCTGCTTGGTATGGTAAACCATCTGGCTTTGTTTATTCCTCCAATATCCGATGTTACGGTCTCTACAAGTTCCTATACAAACAACAATATTGCTTAGACGTGGCAGCATGAGCAGGAAGCCGTCTTTCCAAAGGTCAAAGAGCTGACATTTTACCGGTGTATGGCAAGCTACCAACCTGCTTCCCAACAACCGTCGCAGCTTATGCAAGTTGTCGTGGTATGGGTGCAGTGGTGCTACAAACTCAGCCTCCAGGGGAATGCATACCGGTGGCTTTTGCATCCAAGTACGCGACATCTGCGGAGCAGTGCTCTAGTGAAGCCGCAGAGGAAGCCTTGTACTGCTGTGCGATTGTTCGACGAGTTCGCGCTTGGTGTCAAGATCAAAGTTGAGACGGACCAGCAGCCACGGGTGTAGCTGTTCGGTAAAATGGAAATTGACATGCTTCCCTCCAGAGTTCAATAGTTTGACTGGAAGTCGTTCCGGATGCCCTCGAATAGGTGATGTCACATAGACGATATTGAACTTTTCGCAGCAGATGTCACTTCCAGCACCTAGGTTCTCACGCTGAACGTAGACGACTTGAAAAGGCTCAAAGCTCTGATGGTTGGTGCAAAATTCTGACCCCTTAAGTCAAACGAAAGTCGCCTCAGAAAATAGAATATCCCTTCACATCGAAATATTACCCTGCTACCAATGAAATATAAACATATGATGGCCTTGTCCTTAACGTAGTCTGCATTGTCGTGCCTGATCTCAACTGAGACAGTCTACGCTGACACTCCTCCCCGAGGGCCACTAATGTGCAATTCACTACTGGCACTGAGCGCGTTTGGTGAGTGAATATACCTGCTGATATCAGCAAATTTGTCTCGAAATACGAACGACGCACTTCAATGCGAATAAAGTGTGCGAGCCCTCTCTTTCGAGTCATCTGCTTGGAATTCTGTGCGAAGTCGTTGGTATGGACCTCGCGCATTAAAACGCGCAGACTTTCTTAGTCGTCATCGACTACTACTAACGATACCTTGAAGTATCCACCTCCCGACACACTGCTGCAGGAGAAGTCATGGGGGTCGTCACGAGCTTGCTTGCTCCTCGATGCACTCCTCGATGCACTCCTCGATGACAAAAGGCCATCGTTTTGAATTTCTGTGAATTTGAAGTTATAACAAGTTGCTCTCGCTAGCCTCTATCCAGTGGTGAACCTGAAAAAATGGCCCAAACAAACAAAATTCGTTGTATCTTTTAAAAGCCACGGACCGCTATCTCGCTCTCCCCGATTGTCGAGACACACCATCTGTAAGTGGACGTATTTCTACACAGATTCTCATCATAAGGCAATTGAGGACACGGGTACCTGTGGGCGGCGCTATAACATGTATGTGGGTAAGTGACACGCAGTTAAGAAACAGCGCCAGGAAATTGATTTAAGCGACCGTCATTGCGCTCGACATTTACCACCTCTAGAAACAGGCAACCGGGTTTTCATACGCCCTAATGACCTACGGGCCACAGCTTGAGCGCTGCTAAGTCCAAAGCCCTACGTTGGGCACAGACAACGGCACAATGTTTCAGCATTACCAGTGGTGTCGGAACGTTGTTTTTTTTTTCATTCGGGGAGCGAAAAGTCGTTACCAATCATTATGATTGTCATCATAAATTTCCTTTTAGTGCTCAACATTTGATAAACACAGACGATGAACCATATACATAACGAAAATATTACGAAGAAATTCCAATTGGATTTCGTAACTGCGGCCAATAATGAAAAACGTAGTGCCTGATGCTCTTTAAGTTTTTCTTACCAGTTTCGCCCAACTGTCCTTATGACACGGTTCCGTTTACCCAAGGTAAACGGGGACTTTAAAGGGTAACTACGGCAGCTGTTAATCATGTTCTGATATCAATGTTTTCCAATGGTGCTGGCATTCCTGAAACAGCTAGGGTGGCTCAGTTTGCTCCGAAATGCACCAATAATTTTAAATAACCGACTGAAAGGAGTGTTCCAACCGAAACTGAAACAGGTAGATGCTTCGTACAGCGTATACGATGACGCCACAGCCTCCCCGCCATCATAAATATAGAGCTGGTGCCAGAAAAAGGCTAATGACGAGGTCATTCGACGATGTAATGAGTTATTCCACCTTTTCTGAACTTGTCAGCAGCGATGTGAGCGCAGAAGTATCACCGTTTTGCTTTTCAATTCAAATCGATTCAATTTTAGTTCATCTCAAGGATGAGGGCAGGCTCGGGAGAAAAGTAACGTTTGCCACTTGAGGAGAACCCGAGCCTCCTTGATGCATGGAAGTAACGAGGACATAGGTGGTGGATGATGAACGCAGATCACGAAAAGTGTGGTGTGGCGCACTAGAAGTTTGACCGCCCGCTGGCTCAGGTAGGCAGCGTTGAAGGTTCTGATGTCAAAAACACAGGGTGGCCCGCGTGGGAATCCGCTAAAAATTTTTTAACTTCATTTACAGGAAATCTAAACGGCTTACAACCCGGTCGGAATTGACGTATTTTATTACAATGCCGAGGATAATATATAATAAAAATTCTGTTGAGATCACTCCACACTGAAAAATCGCCCGAGTTGCCCTTAAAGAGACTGAACATATGGGAGCTGGTATTGAGGAATATAAATTATCGACAAAGTGCGCCTGACGTTAATAAGGTAGCGCTGGGAGCACAGAAGAGTAAATTATGCGAAAACACGTGCACATATATGTGTAAAAAAAGAGGAAATGATCACTCTTGGTTGCTCTCCAGTGCCATAGGCTACTTGAGCAGTGAAAATAACATATCCCAGATGCGAGCCAAAATATAGAATAGTATATGAGACATCAGAAGTTAAGAACTCTAAACCCCGTGAGACAATGCTAGAGCAGGAGTAGGAAACAGCCATAAATTTTAAACATGGCCAGGAAATTACATGTGCATAACCATTGTAGACTCCCTAAAATTGCAGAAATCATTCGTATACGTCACTGAAAAACTGAGGTTAACGTAACCACACACATAACATCATACATACTTTCCAAACACAGAAATAATAATGAATGCTGACGATAGCATGGACAGGTGGGATGGCTCCTACGTCTTCAGACTGAAACAGTGCGAAGAAGACGCCGATGAAACGAGTAAGTGCGAAAGAACAGCGCTAGTTCCCCCAATTTATTGTCTGACGGTGCCGAACGTGTACTCCCCGCGGTTCTTAAAACAAACGTCTCAACAGCGAAGTCTATGCTCAAGGTGACGGTTAGATCACTATGCACGTAACCCTTCCTGCGGTATTATGCTTCCAAAGCACATATTCAGATGTGCAGGGGCCTCAGCTTTGCTCCAGGCCGGGCCCGAGCCTGTGCCTAGGCTCGATACTTAAGGAATGCGCACCGGTCCTACCCGACGATGTTGTGAAGACGGGCCGCCCGGGCCTAGGCCCCACCCGACACTGTCAGGAATGCAATGGTAAAATGCAAGGCAAGAGACAATAGAAACGTGCCCCGCCACGGTGCTCTAGTGGCTATGGTACTCGGCTGATGATCCGGGGGTCGTGGGATGAAATCCCGACTGCGGCGGCTGCATTTCGATGGAGGCGAAATGTTGAGGCCCGTGTGCTGTGCGATGTCAGTGCACGTTAAAGAACACCAGGTGGTCAAAATTTCCGGAGCCTTCTACTACGGCGTCTCTCATAATCAGAGCTCGTTTTGGGACGTTAAACCCCACATAACAACAACAATAACAAGACAATGGAAATGTATCTATTGAGACAAAAAGCATGCCGTGTGTCCTGCTAGCTTCGCTTAACCTTTGATGAGAGTTAAAATTACTATAGCGAAGTCGTTAACAAATTATTGTGGAGGAACAAAATGCTGTCCATAGATTCTTGGTTCTGTCGAAAGCGTCGTTCCGGCATTATGTATCCTGCAGCACTGTTGGTCTCGCTACTGTAACTTAATTGTAGCCAGAATTGCCGAGACATTTGTTGCAAGTTTGGCAAATCTCGGATAATTGCTTTCCTTCTCTTTTCAAAACTCCTAAAGCTGCGATTCAGCTCGCAGGTACTTGTTAATTTCATTCTGGTCATGCGGTGTGCTTTCACCAATGCTGCACAACTCGTTGACTGGTTTCATGCAATGTATCCGACGTGCAGTATGGAAAGCTGCAACGTTGGACATGTGTGAGCTACGAACGTGTCTGTAGCTATTTCAAATGGCTCCAAGAAAGCTACCAGATCACTTGCATTTATGTTAATGACTCCTGTGGCAGCAATATTTCGTTTCAAGTAGCACTTCCATATCTTCGAATTGGCGGAACATCGAATCTGAGCATCGCAAATTTCAAGTCCTTTTTGCTGAACCTTTAAGAGTACTCCGCTGCTAACTTGATTCGCTAATCCACTTTGGAGAACTTGATATATACTTTACCTACATTCCCTATGTTCTCTAGCATCGAAGTGGCCTCTTGTACAATGGATTGCACGGCAAAAGTGTTGCGGAGGACGATGCTCAGCAAATACGCGCGATAGTTCAATCGGCGATAGTGCTGCTAAACGCAAGTGATATTCGAGCCCTGGTCTGTGACAAATATAGCCTTGGCCAAGGCATCGCCCCTGATGTTAGTTTGGCAAAGCGACACAAAATTTTCTAGTACGTTGTAAAGGGCAACATCTCTTTCCGGATGTTGTGGCCACTTTTCTTCTCGTTTGGGAAGTCACTTGCGAAGAGCGCCTACACGTGCGGCTTCCATTCTTCGTCCATGTAATGTGCGGTAACGCACGTGCAAGCTATCTTCTGATAATCACCGGTCTGCATCTCTGTCGTGGTCGTGCATCGGTTCTCGTTTATGGCATAGGCGATTTCAGGCATGATTTGACCGTGTTTGCCGTGTTTGCTTTCCGTGTTTGCTTGCGGCACGTGCCGTGATGGTACGATAGCTGCTGTATTTCTTTACTTATGAAACACCACGCCCGTTTCCTTGATGTGAGACCTTCGCAATCCCTCCCAAAGTGGGAGGCCGTTCTACGCCTTACAACACACTTCACCCCCCAACTACCCTACCAATCTATTCGAAACACTTTACAACTGCCACCACTGCACTCGCTCACTCGCTTTGGCCACACATCTGAACCATTCTTCATTAAACTTGAATTCTTGCTGCGGCCGTGAAGAAAAAGAGGCAGGAAGTTCTCTCAAGTTAACAAAACATGGTGTTTATTCTAAGCAAAGGACACTAGCAGGGCAAAAACAAGGTTAAAAACAAACGCGAAAAATGGCAAAAAAAGGAGCAAGATAAGCGCTACATGCAACACAACTACGGCTAACATACTTGTCAATACTGTAACAGGCACAGACGGGTAACACAACTCTCAAACTAATGGCGCACAGTCTTAGGCATCAATTTAGTCAATGAGTAAATGCAGGCTAGTCACTGGAACTCCCTCGACGCAGTCATCTCGTCTTCGGTGCTTGGACTGGTGGTTTGAGTTGGGGGTCATATTTTGTCCTTGAGGGTGCTGTAGCTCACTGAGTCGTTCCGATTATTGCCGCTGACATTTTCGAAAGACCACGCCATTTCTCTGGCATTGGGGAAACCAAATCGCAGGACTCACTCGACTGACCACTTCTCGAAATCAACGACAAGGTCGACTCATTCTCCAACATGGCGTCATAGTGGTCCCAGGGTCACTTTTAACACTAAATTGTTTTATGCCGGGGTCCACCAAGAAATCAGTGACGTACTTCCTGTAAGGGAAGTGGATCCTTGAAAAAAATGAACTTGCCCCGCCACGGTGGTCTAGTGGCTATGGTACTCAGCTGCTGATCCGAGGGTCGCGGGATCGAATCCCAGCTGCGGCGGCTGCATTTCGATGAAGACGAAATGTTGAGGCCCGTATACTGTGCGATGTCAGTGCACATTAAAGAACCCCAGGTGGTCGAAATTTCCGGAGCCCTCCACTACGGCGTCTCTCATAATCAGAACTGGTTTTGGGATGTTAAACCCCACAAAACAACAACAAAAAATGAACTTGCATTCACCATGAAAAAGTTCTACCAAGTGGACACGAACCCATCTTCAACCGGGATTTTACGAAAGGAGCTAGATGCACTACCGATACACCACCGCAACTTTTTTTTTCTTTATTGCAGTGCTTCAACAATTTTCAACAGAACAAATTTTCTACAATTGTTTCATGTACAATAGCGATTCCATGCGCGGTACCCAATCGGGCATATCTATTTGCAATTTTTGCAGTACCAGAAACAAAGTTAAGGACTCTCGAAAGTATTCTATAGCTCGTCGAGCATCGACTTCAGCATGACGTATAGCCATGCGTGACCTCCAAATACTATGCAGAGCCAAAAGCATGACAATGTCATACGGAAATCCATCCTCATTATCAATGGCGAGGTACCTTATTCCCTGTGCGTCCAGCGGGAAGTCTTTCTTTAATTTCCTTTGAAGGACATCCCAGAAGAACACCGCGTCCCAACAATCTAGTAAAACATGCTCAATTGTTTCGGGCTTCCGACACAAAAAGCAGTGATCACCCCACGGAACGAATAAACCTTTGTCAGACATCCACGTCTTAACTGGCAAGACACCGGCATGAAGCTTGAAGAAGAATGTTTTAACCCCCGGACGCACACGCATGCCTTTAACGCGCTTTAACACTTTGCTCCATGTTCCAGCATAGTACTGAGTACGGTACAGTGGAACTGGAAGAACCACATCGCATAAATCTTTATACAATTTTTTACGGGAAACTGTGCTTAAATATTCAAAAGAAAAACGTGCCTTCAGGAAGCGAAAGGACTCGACGATTTCCTTAAAGTAGCCTTGTGGTCTACCTTCCAATCTAACAGAAGACACAACAAACTCGGGCAAAGCACTAGCCAATCGCATTTGACAGACAGTGCGCAAAAATGGGTCCTGAACATTGCGAAGGTACAAGAAACGGTTTACAATCTGTCGCAGAAACAGGTGCGACAAACTCAGACCACCATCACGCCCACGTCGAAACAGGTTCGTCCGGCTTGTTTTCTCCCACGTGGAACCCCATATAAAGACGGCAAAAATACGATGAAATTTCTGCACATTAGTTCGACAGCAGTGCAATACTTGCAAAACATACCACAACTTCGTAATGAAGAAAGTATAATACGCAGCAACATTATTAAAGGGTTCCGGCTACATGCATGTGAAGTGCGCCTGCTGGCGTACGGGGACGACATAGCTATTTTTTGTACAGACCTTGAAAGCATCGCAGAGGCAGTTAACATAGCAAAACGTTTTTGTGAGGTTAGTGGAAGTGCAGTTAACTGGGCAAAGTGTCTTGGTTTTTGGCATAGAAATTGGGAACTCACACCATACTATTTCATGAACGTTCAAAGGGTGACAACACCGGTAAAATACTTGGGCGCACCCTTGGAAAACTACAATGACAGTGATCCTTACTGGCGCAAACAGGCAGTTGAAATCCGTGAAAAGGCAGAAAAATGTAAGGGTAGGGATTTATCCATTTTTGCTCGCACGACCATTTGATACACCACCGCAACATTGCCCATCAGACGGAACAGATGGGCCTTATATGTTCACTATGGCGCTTTGAAAGTTAACATTCAATTGTTGTCCGGTTCGTCCGAGGACGAATTTTTCGGCAACTAGGAAGCGTTCAATTATGAGAAATCCGTATGGATTTCCTTGTAGCCATGTGCTACAAAACAGGTGGATGCCAATTTCCCTGTCATAAACGTTACTCCACCTTGCGGGTTTGCGCAGAACTCATTTGACTTATATTGATGCCCTTGGGCTTCAAGTTGTCGATAGATTCGCCCTCGCGCTGTCAATGGCTAGCCTCCTGGTTAGCTCAGTTAGCAGAGCGAGCGCCCCGGTTAGGCGTTCGTCCCGCGTTCGAAACCCGGGCCAGGACGAATTTTTCGGTAACTAGGAAGCGTTCAATTATGAGAAATCCGTATGGATTTCCTTGTAGCCTTGTGCTACAAAACAGGGGGATGCCAATTTTCCCTGTCATAAACGTTACTCCACCTTGCGGGTTTGCGCAGAACTCATTTGACTTATATTGATGCCCTTGGGCTTCAAGTTGTCGATAGATTCGCCCTCGCGCTGTCAATGGCTAGCCTCCTGGTTAGCTCAGTTAGCAGAGCGAGCGCCCCGGTTAGGCGTTCGTCCCGCGTTCGAAACCCGGGCCAGGACGAATTTTTCGGTAACTAGGAAGCGTTCAATTATGAGAAATCCGTATGGATTTCCTTGTAGCCTTGTGCTACAAAACAGGGTGATGCCAATTTTCCCTGTCATAAACGTTACTCCACCTTGCGGGTTTGCGCAGAACTCATTTGACTTATATTGATGCCCTTGGGCTTCGAGTTGTCGATAGATTCGCCCTCGCGCTGTCAATGGCTAGCCTCCTGGTTAGCTCAGTTAGCAGAGCGAGCGCCCCGGTTAGGCGTTCGTCCCGCGTTCGAAACCCGGGCCAGGACGAATTTTTCGGTAACTAGGAAGCGTTCAATTATGAGAAATCCGTATGGATTTCCTTGTAGCCTTGTGCTACAAAACAGGTGGATGCCAATTTTCCCTGTCATAAACGTTACTCTACCTTGCGGGTTTGCGCAGAACTCATTTGACTTATATTGATGCCCTTGGGCTTCGAGTTGTCGATAGATTCGCCCTCGCGCTGTGAATGGCTAGCCTCCTGGTTAGCTCAGTTGGCAGAGCGAGCGCCCCGGTTAGGCGTTGGTCCCGGGTTCGAAACCCGGACCAGGACGAATGTTTCGGCAACTAGGAAGCGTTGAATTATGAGAAATCCGTATGGATTTCATTGTAGCCTTGTGCTACAAAACAGGTGAATGCCAATTTTCCCTGTCATAAACGTTACTCCACCTTGCGGGTTTCCGCAGAACCCATTTGACTTATATTCGACGCCCTTGGGCTTCGAGTTGTCGATAGATTCGCCCTCGCGCTGTGAATGGCTAGCCTCCTGGTTAGCTCAGTTGGCAGAGCGAGCGCCCCGGTTAGGCGTTGGTCCCGGGTTCGAAACCCGGACCAGGACGAATGTTTCGGCAACTAGGAAGCGTTGAATTATGAGAAATCCGTATGGATTTCATTGTAGCCTTGTGCTACAAAACAGGTGAATGCCAATTTTCCCTGTCATAAACGTTACTCCACCTTGCGGGTTTCCGCAGAACCCATTTGACTTATATCGACGCCCTTGGGCTTCGAGTTGTCGATAGATTCGCCCTCGCGCTGTGAATGGCTAGCCTCCTGGTTAGCTCAGTTGGCAGAGCGAGCGCCCCGGTTAGGCGTTGGTCCCGAGTTCGAAACCCGGACCAGGACGAATTTTTCGGCAACTAGGAAGCGTTGAATTATGAGAAATCCGTATGGATGTCCTTGTAGCCTTGTGCTACAAAACAGGTGGATGCCAATTTTCCCTGTCATAAACGTTACTCCACCTTGCGGGTTTCCGCAGAACCCATTTGACTTATATCGACGCCCTTGGGCTTCGAGTTGTCGATAGATTCGCCCTCGCGCTGTGAATGGCTAGCCTCCTGGTTAGCTCAGTTGGCAGAGCGAGCGCCCCGGTTAGGCGTTGGTCCCGAGTTCGAAACCCGGACCAGGACGAATGTTTCGGCAACTAGGAAGCGTTGAATTATGAGAAATCCGTATGGATTTCATTGTAGCCTTGTGCTACAAAACAGGTGAATGCCAATTTTCCCTGTCATAAACGTTACTCCACCTTGCGGATTTCCGCAGAACTCATTTGACTTATATTGACGCCCTTGGGCTTCAAGTTGTCGATAGATTCGCCCTCGCGCTGTCAATGGCTAGCCTCCTGGTTAGCTCAGTTGGCAGAGCGAGCGCCCCGGTTAGGCGTTGGTCCCGGGTTCGAAACCCGGACCAGGACGAATTTTTCGGCAACAAGGAAGCGTTGAATTATGAGAAATCCGTATGGATTTCATTGTAGCCTTGTGCTACAAAACAGGTGAATGCCAATTTTCCCTGTCATAAACGTTACTCCACCTTGCGGGTTTGCGCAGAACTCATTTGACTTATATCGACGCCCTTGGGCTTCGAGTTGTCGATAGATTCGCCCTCGCGCTGTGAATGGCTAGCCTCCTGGTTAGCTCAGTTGGCAGAGCGAGCGCCCCGGTTAGGCGTTGGTCCCGGTTCGAAACCCGGACCAGGACGAATTTTTCGGCAACTAGGAAGCGTTGAATTATGAGAAATCCGTATGGATTTCCTTGTAGCCTTGTGCTACAAAACAGGTGAATGCCAATTTTCCCTGTCATAAACGTTACTCCACCTTGCGGGTTTCCGCAGAACTCATTTGACTTATATTGACGCCCTTAGGGCTTCGAGTTGTCGATGGATTCGCCCTCGCGCTGTCAATGGCTAGCCTCCTGGTTAGCTCAGTTGGCAGAGCGAGCGCCCCGGTTAGGCGTTCGTCCCGTGTTCGAAACCCGGACCAGGACGAATTTTTCGGCAACTAGGAAGCGTTGAATTATGAGAAATCCGTATGGATTTCCTTGTAGCCTTGTGCTACAAAACAGGTGGATGCCAATTTTCCCTGTCATAAACGTTACTCCACCTTGCGGGTTTCCGCAGAACCCATTTGACTTATATCGACGCCCTTGGGCTTCGAGTTGTCGATAGATTCGCCCTCGCGCTGTGAATGGCTAGCCTCCTGGTTAGCTCAGTTGGCAGAGCGAGCGCCCCGGTTAGGCGTTGGTCCCGGGTTCGAAACCCGGACCAGGACGAATGTTTCGGCAACTAGGAAGCGTTGAATTATGAGAAATCCGTATGGATTTCATTGTAGCCTTGTGCTACAAAACAGGTGAATGCCAATTTTCCCTGTCATAAACGTTACTCCACCTTGCGGGTTTCCGCAGAACTCATTTGACTTATATTGACGCCCTTGGGCTTCGAGTTGTCGATAGATTCGCCCTCGCGCTGTCAATGGCTAGCCTCCTGGTTAGCTCAGTTGGCAGAGCGAGCGCCCCGGTTAGGCGTTGGTCCCGGGTTCGAAACCCGGACCAGGACGAATGTTTCGGCAACTAGGAAGCGTTGAATTATGAGAAATCCGTATGGATTTCATTGTAGCCTTGTGCTACAAAACAGGTGAATGCCAATTTTCCCTGTCATAAACGTTACTCCACCTTGCGGGTTTCCGCAGAACTCATTTGACTTATATCGACGCCCTTGGGCTTCGAGTTGTCGATAGATTCGCCCTCGCGCTGTGAATGGCTAGCCTCCTGGTTAGCTCAGTTGGCAGAGCGAGCGCCCCGGTTAGGCGTTGGTCCCGGGTTCGAAACCCGGACCAGGACGAATGTTTCGGCAACTAGGAAGCGTTGAATTATGAGAAATCCGTATGGATTTCCTTGTAGCCTTGTGCTACAAAACAGGTGAATGCCAATTTTCCCTGTCATAAACGTTACTCCACCTTGCGGGTTTCCGCAGAACTCATTTGACTTATATTGACGCCCTTGGGCTTCGAGTTGTCGATAGATTCGCCCTCGCGCTGTCAATGGCTAGCCTCCTGGTTAGCTCAGTTGGCAGAGCGAGCGCCCCGGTTAGGCGTTCGTCCCGTGTTCGAAACCCGGACCAGGACGAATTTTTCGGCAACTAGGAAGCGTTGAATTATGAGAAATCCGTATGGATGTCCTTGTAGCCTTGTGCTACAAAACAGGTGGATGCCAATTTTCCCTGTCATAAAGCAAAGGTGTTTAGTACAGCACACTATGGTGTTTAAAAAGCAAAATTACTATTAAATTAACATCACCTCGCTTATACTGCACTTTTGGTTCGCTTAGGTTCGCTGCGGTGGTACTGCCATCTAAGAACGATAGTTAGAGTGAAGCAGATTGTCGTGCTGATTCACGCCGGAATTCAGCGCTTCGGTACTGTTCGCGCCTCGACCGCCGAGGAAGTTAGGGCCGTGGCGGTGTCGTGACGGCGTGTTCCAGGGGCAAAGAACGAACGCTACAAAATTTGTCTTGCGTGGCCAGGTGTGTTGATTTGCGACGCTCACTACTCCAGTATCGCAAGGACGGTCATAGACAAGCCAATGATTGGCCTTTCGTTGCAGTAGGCTGCGTTCTCACAAAACGATCCGCTGCCAACCCTTTCGGTTTCTCTTTCAAGGCGCCACCATTTGCGTACGATCCTTGTTTATGGCAGGCTTGCGCAGAGCTCTGGCGCGCCGCAAGTTCAGTGTTTCCAGAGCAATGTGAGTCGCTCGAAAACATTCTCTCGTGTACAACTGCCGAGGATCCCTGTGCCAGTGTCGAGCTGCCGCTGATGTCTAGATTTAACGCGTTCACATGTTCACAGTACCTAGCCATCTCCCGCCCCTCGATCTGCCAGATTGCCGCTTGTACATGCCACAACTCTCGAAGACAGGTTTCACTTTCGTGTTATACAGATTCCTATGACAGAGGGCTCAACCACATTTTTTTTATTTCCACCCCGCCCCTCTAGGGTCATCACCCAATCGTTGGATGTAGTTCCGTCTCCAGTAAATATACGCGTCACTCCAATCCGCCGTGCTACTTTTCTTTCTAAGGCCCGCCTAAACACAGTATGCAGTAAGGCAAAGCCCTCTCCCAAAACAAACTAAACAAAATATAATGTATTTTGTATAGCTTGTTCATACACATCCAAGTTATGGAGAGGATGCCCGGCGAGTTGACCGGCGACGCCGACAGGCCATGCGAACGCAGTTTAAGTGGGCAAAAGGACGCGTTCAAACGAGCCATCTAGTTGCCTGCTTCGGAAGCATTCCATGAACAGCCATTTGTTTTGTCCGGCCAGCGACCAGCTGATCTGCCAAACACCACAACCGAGTGCGCCAGCCTGAGGCAAACAACAATCGCCTACTCAAATTCCAGGCAATTCCACGTCGCCCTTACGTTCACCTGACTCCCTTTTCCTGTAAGTACGGCTTCCCCCACCCAATTCACAAGCTGGACAGAAGCCGTCAACAAAGGAATCGCGGGGAAATGAAAGGCAGGTGAGGGGTCACATTTGAACCTGCGTCGCTCGGTCTGGGAAAAGGGGGTATATAGAGGAGTCCTAGAGTTCTGAGTGCAGAAAACAACTATGCCTTGATCAACGCTTCCCGAAGAGGGTCGCCGGTCGAACAACGCACAAACATTTTACTTTGTTCGTAATCCCAAGCTCTCTTGTTCCTATTCCCTGGCGTCTCTCGGGACGGCACAGACGCGCCGCCGGCCTTTTCTAGTTTCGAAAGAAGGGGAACCGCTCATGTAAGAGCCACCGGGTTGTAAAACCTTTCAAAAGTGCTGTTCTAGTGCGAATGCCGCGATAACACATACATCCATCGCTTACAGTGAAAGAAAAAGTGGTGCGGTCTGCTTTACGACCAAGACCTCCTGCGTGGAGCAGCCACATGATTAAGGAAGTGCAGTACAAAGGCGCACACATCATAGGATACGTTGCGCGTGCGATGTGCGATTGTGCGTGGGCTGCGCAAAGGGACACTATGTCTGTCGTTCCTGTTCCCGTCTTCCGTTTACGTTTCTCTTTGCAACAATAAATGTCCACATTGCAGCATAGTCACCAGCATGGTGACACAGTGCTATCGCTCAGCCTGGTCTTGAAAAAGCCCCGCCACGGTGGTCTAGTGGTTATGGTACTCGGCTGCAGATCCGAAGGTCGCGGGATCGAATCGCGGCCGCGGCGGCTGCATTTCGGTGAAGGTGAAATGTTGAGGCCCGTGTGCTGTGCGATTTCAGTGCACATTAAAGAACCCCAGGGGGTCGAAATTTAATTATCAGTAATTGGCGGTTACCCCCGTTGGCTTAACCCCCGTTGTCCGGGGGTTAAGGTTTTCAGACTAGTTGCTTCGAGATCAAGATACTTTCCATACCTCCGGGTTTCGTGCGTGCATTGCGTTGGTGTAGGGTTCTAGCTTTGCCAGCGATGTGAAGTAGTTCTGAATACATTTGGATTAGAAGAAGATTGTTCCTAATAATCTATCTTATTATAACCTGCCAACGTGTTCACTCACATCACCAGCGAACAGCGTTAGTTTTATGTGTGACGTGTGTTTCTTTCATATCAAGTTTCTGTCGTGCTATGCGAAATCTAAGGAGTAAATTTTTATTTTGACTTCAGAAATAAGAACTGTAGCGCATGTAATCAACCAACTCGCCCAACGGAACGTCTTTTTAATATGAGTAAGTGTAGAGTGCACTCCAGGAGGCTGCCCTCCTGATGTACACGCTGTATTTGGCCGGCCTCCAGGGTGAACACTGTACTCGGAATTGTGGGTAGATTGAAGTTCCGTTAAAGGCTTCCAGTTTAATAAGAGTGCTTCCCTGTCTGTTGCAAGAAGCTTATGCAGCTTATGTTCAAGAAGCTTAGTGCAAACAGATGGCGCTTTTCAGCAAAACGGAAGTGGGCCTTATGCGGTTTTTCAACTTCATGAAAGTAAAATTAACAAACAAACGAAAACAATCGCAATTAATTCAGCCTGTTCAAATTGAATGACTAGATATACTGCACTGAAGAAATCAACTGACTATAATAAACTGTATTATCAGGAGATACAAGTAGAAAAAAAAATATAGCACATAAGGTGTGATGTAGTGCGAGACACTGCTAGTTATTTTCTGCTAAAGTCAGTGAGTCTCAAAAACGTGTAACAGCGAGGTAAAGGTATCCTGCGTGGAGGATGCTCTTTACCAATGACTCTGGACTCTCGCGTCACAAAAAGGGCACTCGCCAAGTAAGCCTAAAGCAGTCGAATCTTCTATTTTTATGTTTATTTTGACGCATTAAAGCGAGGACATCTCCAAAGGAGAGGCGCCATCGCCTCCTAGGAGACACATTTGCATGAATTTATGCTGTAATGCTCATACGAAATGAACAGGCACTTGCGACGGTCACGCAAAGCCACTAGCTGCCACAGAACTTGACCCTCAGCTGCCAATATCCGCGGCGGAAGACGCAGCTTCACCTTCAGATCGAAGTTAAGATGAGCATTAGTAAATTTATTTCAGTCATCCTGCACGAGTTTAAGCTTGAGTGTTTTAGAGCGATGCCAAGTAGACTGCTTCGTCTGTTATCGATTGTGGTGCCACAAGGCAGATGGCACCCACTATCGCGCAGGTGGTACCAATAAGGGTGTCAACACGTGCTGCAATGACCCTGCATACACTACACTGCGTTTTTTCTTGTTTGCATAGTGACTGTGCAGTGTCATGGTAGCGATTAAATGTTCATTGTGCCAGCAACACTGCACAGAAAACTAGAAGTAACATAAAATGTACACGTATGCGACGATTCTTGAATAATGGACTCCAGAACCGCACGGAGGGTGGCGAGTTTTGCAGCCGCTCATTACATCCTAGAGATGTCTTCGATTGGATTAATTTCACGGGAATAATCCCTATAGCAGCTGCACTTGCGGAGGAAGCCACACCACCCGCGTGGACGTGAAAGCTTCCGACTTCTTTTTCATACATGAATATATTTGCTGTTGCAGGGGACAAATACGCAGCGCAGCTTTCTCTCATAATTCCAGGACTGATAAGACGGCCCTCAAGGGCATGTACTACGTAGACACCCTGTAGCGTTGAATATCATTTTGCTAAAGGCGTGAAATTAGCATCAAGATGGAACGTCACGGAAGAATCTATGGCTCAAGCGTCCCGAAAGGTTGCTTCACTCCTCGTCGCTAGAGGCGCAGTTAGGTACATAATAAGGAGACCTGAGGAGAAGCCGTCTTTCTGATAACGTTCAAAGAGTCGTCTCCGCATTTCATTACATACACGCAAGTGCAGATATGCTCTAAACACCGCGCTGCGTGGCTGCCAATACCCCCAGGCTATTGGTGGAGCTGCCAAATTTCCAGTACGAGGCGCTTCGCCTGGCTCGATCAACGGAGTAAACATAAGAGTGGCGAGGTGTGCATGTGCCTGGTGGCTGTCCACAAAGCACATAATGCGTGCCTACGTCAATGCTTCCGCTGTTTCTTGTTATACCATTTTAGCTACAGTTACGCACGTTGTCTTGACCATCGAGCATTCGACGAGCATATTCGCTTACATTTTGCCGATAAATAACGACAAGCTGATATGTGCTTATTTGCATTTTCCGGTTGCTTCTCCTGCATGCTGTCTGAAATTTCTTTGTTTAGCCGTTACGCCCCAACAAAAATGTTGCAGGTCAATTGACACTGTGGAGAGAATGAGTCAAAAACGAAGTCTAGCCAGTTAAAATCTACTGGATCTACACACTGGACTGAAGAATGGAAGTAGAGAATCAGGTTTAACGGCAAGAATCACAACCAAATAAAAATGCTGCACATAAATGCGATGTACCCGTATAGCCTCGTGCGCCCCCGGAACACAGCACATTCTTTCTTTCTTGTTTTGTTTTTAAGGCGATTTATCTATTCCTTTGTCTCCTACAAGAATGCACACACGTACAGACAATAGCATATACGTCAATTCTATTTCACTAGATACTGGTCTGCCGGCCTCGTGGCGGAATTGTACAAATCTTAGTGAATAGGGTGCGAATATGGTAGAAATACCAAAGCACAGATATCCAGTGGGGGCACGTGGTCAGTAATCATATCGTATTTTCGGAATGGAGTGGCTGTGAACAAATGTTTTACGTTATGACGCGCTCCTCACAAGGTAGCTTCCTGTGAGCCTTTCAGTGCTTGCCGTGAGTTATCAACCTCAGTTTTATGCAAAATCTACTCCGATTATCCTGCTTGGAGTTGCACTTCCTTTCAAATATCATGTGTGCGGAAGCTGTCGTGATTCTCCAAGAATATTATATCTACGTCAAAGCCAGCCTGCAATATCCTAAAATTCTTCATTTTTTTCCGTGATGGATAAGAAAGTAATAATATTAATCTATATCACTGCATACCTTACGGACGGTAGCTTTCCTTTATCGGAGGTTAAAATTTTAACGCTTCTATTGTCACATTAAAAGAACTCGCCGTACACCGCTTTATTTAAATCAATATGGAATGATTGACGAGCCACCATTCACATTAGAAAAACTCTCGCATTTTATTTTTACAGCACAAGAGCTGCGTGGAAACTCTTCCGCTGCAAAATAAGTAACCACGCTAACCTTTCTCTCACAAGGTAGCGCTTCAGGTCGTACACCTAAGGGCTTCCGCATACTTTTATCGGGCATGGGCACTGGCGGAGCTAAATAGTTGTTACATTTCATGCTCCCTGCTTTGCTTACTGTCATTGTATATACGGGACAAGCCAGAATGGATAGCACAGGCTGCTACCCGATTCTTATGCAAAGCAGTAACTTACCAACCCTGTTCAAAATTAACAACCCTCCCCTCCCCGCGCGCGCGCTCGAGTGTGTGTGTGTGTGTGTGTGTGTGTGTGTGTGTGTGTGTGTGTGTGTGTGTGTGTGTGTGTGTGTGTGTGTGTGTGTGTGTGTGTGTGTGTGTGTGTGTGTGTGTGTGTGTGTGTGTGTGTGTGTGTGTGTGCTTCAGCAATGTACAGCCATTTGCCTTTGCTGTGTGACGTATATGGTAGCCAGTAGCGTTGCGGCGCGCTCTGCTCCAGGAACACGAGATCCAGTGTTTGGATTTCGAGCCGTGAAGGCGCGAAAGCGTTCCCCTTCCCGTTAAGGTGTCTTTCGCTGCAGCAAAGTATTTTCTGCGTGACATTCGAATTTATCTGCGTGATACTGAGCCGTCGACCTCGTTGCCTTTTTTTGCGGCGTTTAGTGCAGCCGTTTTTTATATTCGATGCCATCATACCGAAACAGATAGCGGCGTTGACACACCGTTTATGTATGTGTAAAACGCAATATAGGTAAAGAGGCGTAACATTTAATAACCCGAATAGAAGATGATTATTGTGATTCGGTTAAGGAAATGACGCTAATTTCTGCAGCACATGTCGGGAGCACGGTTAAGCGGCCGTGGGAGTAGGGGTAAGAAACAGAAAGAAGTAGAAAAGGAAAGCCGTAGTGGAGGGCTACGGAAATTTTGACCACCTGGGGTTCTTTATCGAGCACCGACAATGCGCTGTACACGGGCTTCTAGCATTTTCGCCTCTATCGATAATTCGACCGCCACGGCCGGGATCGAACCCGAGCTTTTTTTGGGTGGCAGGCGAGCACCATAACCACTACACCACACTGCGGCGGACATAAAGAGGAGAGCCGTAGTAAAGCTCTAACATCCCTGCTCTGAGCCTGCTGAAGCGATCACTGTCTGCGCCATTAACATGACAGTGTGCTGTTTCGTCAGTGTGCTGCTTCGCTTCACCGTTTTTAGACGGCGGTACCACCGCTGCGAAGCCAGAGTGCAGTGAAAGGGGGACGATATTAATTTTAGGGTAATTGTCCCCTGTTAAATACCTTTGCTTTAACCGACATCAGTAGGACGCAAATTGTAAAGTAGCGATATGAAAGTGTAAGACCAGTTCGTTCTGTTTCTGCTGCATTTTTCAGTGGTGCAGTGGTACAGCGCCCAGCACCTGTCGTCGCATGTAAGAGTAAGTTGACTTGGTAAACACCTTGCTTTAACCGGACATCAGTTGGACTGAAATTGTAAAGCGGTGTAGTGAAGACATGAAGTCCGTTTTCGCCGCGTGTTCACCGTGTGTCGGTATTGTGGTGGGTGGAGCACTGAGATCACATCGTCGCGTCCCGGGTGACTGTGGGTTCGAATCCAAGCACGTGATACTGTATCTCCGCAGCTTTTCATTGTCGTGCTTGTGTGCATTTTTTCATGAATCTATTTCCGTGACGGAAATACGTCAGTGAAATAGTGGCGGACCTTGGCATAAAACACTTTCGTGTTAAAAATTTGTTGGTATTCTATATCGCTCCACACGCGTTGAAACGAAAGCGAAGACCTTTGGTCCTCGTTGGTGCTACCAAAGCAAGGATGTCCTCAACCGGAAACACGCATCCCGTTCGCTTGATGTATGCCAAGTTACCATGCAAGGGTAAAAACGTAAGACTAACCTGATTGACGGTTGACGTATGACGACATACTTATGATTTACCTCACAATTAACGATAACAAAGAGACGTGCGCCTATTACCCTTATTCCTCGGCCGGAGGTGTGCCGGTGTGAGCCGCATTTGACTTGAATGCTAATGTTACAGCCTATGCCGATCAAGGGACAGTCAAAATAGGTGTCGGGAATATGTCAGCCAATGCCTAATCAATAGTCGTAGCAGAATGACAAGAAAAGCGTCAAAGAATCCTTATGACGCTGCGCAATGGCTTTCGCTGTCAAGTTGCCTTAGATGCGATAAGGGAGCGGTGAATATTGAAGTCATGGCCTGTTAGTCATGCTAGGCATGTATTCATACCCTTCTATGCCAATTTTGGTATGTGCCAATTGAACTAGACACGAGTAGTTGATTTTCCGTAGTATATTTTTGCACCATATTTTTCTGCCACCATTTTTTCAAGGTGACCTTCGCACGGGGATGGCAATTCTCTTTAGGAGCTGTATAGTATCTAATGCAGCTAATGTTGTGTTGTGTGAAGCTGCTTCCAGAGGGTGTAGGTGTTTAACGGTGAAACATTTGCAAGGTGTATGAATACACTCACTTGGTAGCGCTTTTTTTAGCTGACCTACAGAGTATGCGGAGGCCTTCTGCATTGCGCGAAACCACAAGCGCGCTATTAAGAACAGTGACACCTACGCGCTTTTTCTAACTTAATAGATTGAAGTACTGCGTTCGCACCGCAGTGCTTCTGCATGGCACGCCCTACATGCGTGGAGACTGAGTCGGCAGCTTCATTTTTGGCATTAAACATTTTTCCAGCATGCGCGCGCCACGAACGGTCGTGAAAACGCTCATGGGAAATGCGTGCACGCTAGGGCAGCAGCCGATCGAGACGGGCCACACGGGCGTCGCGCTTTAGCTTTTCTGTTGCACTTTACCGCACAAGTAAGTTTGGCAAAGTGGAACCTATTACTGCCTAATTCAATAACGTTTTGTTTGTTGACTCGCGATGTATTTACGATTTATATCCATATACCTTGTCCAGGATCCACGGTTGGGTCAGTTAACCAGCCCTTAAGCGTCAATATGTTTTTCACGCGGTCACGAAGAGTCAATAGGGCACATTTTACGTGACTGCCCACGGTACAGTGCAGAGAGGCAATCCCTTCACTATGCACTCAACAAGCTGGACGACCGACCACTGTCGGAAGGAGGCATTCTACGACATCGTCCAGACCTCACGTCACAGAACAAGGCCATGCAATCGCTACTGCGCTTCTTGAGATCTACCGGCCTTCGTGAACGCCTCTAAGTGAAACGTTCTTTGTGTGTATGTGTGTTCGTGTTTTACTTGCTGTGCTTGTCTGGACTTTTGTACCCACTCCTGCCATCTTTCTAACCCCTCCCCCCTTCTCCCCAGTGCAGGGTAGCAAACCAGAGGCTAATATCTGGTTAACCTCCCAGCCTTTCCTCTTCATCTCTCTCTCTCTCTCTCTTCACGTGTCCCTAGGAATCGACGTCGACACTGCCAAAGGGCACAAGCTGAGATTTTTATATTAATGTACGAGCGAAATATTATAGTCGGCACTTTATAATATTGGATACATTTACTAGACAACGGTCGCGTCATTGGCAAGATGGGCAAATACCGATAAACTGCTATGTACTATTGTTGGCATTGAGTGCAGCTATAGCGTTTCACAGACGGAGTTTTGGCTGACAGTTCGCCACGTATTGACGGCATCACTACGTACTAACGCTCATGAATATTGGCTGTTGTATCCGATGTAGATAGAAGTATCGACGCCACCTTGAGCGAGCGTTGTGCAGCACTTCCTCTGCGGTATTTATTCCCTGCTTTTATTAGCGTCTACGAATGTAACGTTGCGTTGGTGGCGTACGGGCTTTTGCAAGCCAGAGTTTAGTTAGTAATACTGTTAGTTATTAATACGTCACTTATTAGCTGTTATTTGTGCCATTTGGTATGTTTTTCCTTGTTTTGATGGCACACAAAGAGGAAGGAGTGGATTCCTTCTGTGTGTCGCGGGAAGAGAACAACACAGTGAAACAAGATTGTTATGGACAAATGGACAAATATATCTTAAGGTGCCACTGGTATAAATACATGTGGAATACCTATCAACATAGTTGCTATGAGGAAAATATGTGCATGACACACGCTTTATCTTGAATACTCATTTATTTAGTCGGAACACCATTGAACACCAAAAGTTCTTGGTGGTGGCCAAAATTAAACACCGTGGCAAAAAAAGGTACTGAATGAAGCATAATATACATGACTGTGTGCCGCACAGAATGAAGAAAAAATCCATTGTATATTTCGAAAGTCTCGGTAGGAAACTTTCACGCTTTGCTTTGTCTAATGTAGCTTTCTCGAACAAGGGACTTTTGTTTCAATTTGTATTGCGTGTTAGAGTTGTTAGCTTCAGCTTCCCAAACAACAACTGAATACGATCAAATTTTTTCTGTCTGTTTCTGCATGGTAATATAAATCACTGCATTCCTTAATTATCTCTAACACACCTATAATTATCCAAGAATGAAGATGTAAAATACCTCAATCTGCTCTTGGAAGTTGCGCAACGCCGCTTTAGCTGCAGTCCATGTTTATTTTTATAGACAGAGCAGCCACCGGCGTATACACCAGAAAACATGAGGGAGAGACCCAAACTGTTCATCAAGAGAAATTATACGAGTAACTTGAAGACAACTTACGCAAGCAACACCCTAACTCGCTTTTGACCAATGCGGTGGAATGAAAATTTTATTGCTTGATGCTTCGTACATTACGGTCCGCGGATAGCGCCAAGTTGGCCTGGGCATATATACTCCATAACAAGAATAAGTCAGCATTATTTCCAACTTTTCTCACCCATAAATGTAGTGGCCTGCCTACGAAGGACTTTACGGCGTGCCTTCTTACCATTTCTGACATTCCGCACAGTACAGGAGCCTTTTCTCACATCAGTTCTATCTCAGAAAAGCGATGAGCACCCATTTCCGCAACCGTGTACTTCCTTTCGAGTTTTAATTATTGATATGACTACGCGCCATTCTATGGAGAGAGTTTTCAAACAATGTAGGCCATATGTTTACGGTGGATCTGCTATACGATGACTGCTCTGTCGCACCTACCCTGACTGCGTTAATACTCCGAACGGTCATGCACAGAGTAACATCGAGATGCTTTCGGGTAATTGTAGCGCTTGTGTTACGAGAATAATGAAAAAAGAAGGAAAATAAACTGCTGCGTGCGGTCATTGTTTCGTGCTCCTGCGGTGTCAACGAGAAGCGCGAGACCGCATTCGTGTACGCAGTCGTGCCAGCGGGAGACACGACTGGCACGACTTGGCGTACACGAATCCCCATAGCGCATTGTGAAAAGAACAGGCGTGCAAAACACGGACATAAGAAGTGGACAACACGGACGCCGACTATGAACTGAAGCAGAGCACAGAGGCGAAAAAGAAAGAAGACACAAAACTTATCTGCGCATGCTCAGGAGAGGTAGTGCCACCTGTGGCGCTACCTGTGGCACTACCTTTCCTGAGCATCCGCAGGTAAGTTGTGTGTCTTCTTTCTTCTTCGCCTCTGTGCTCTGCTTCAGTTGATAGTCGGCGTTCGCGTTGTCCACTTCTTCTTATGTCCGTGTTTTGCACGCCTGTTCTTTTCACTATGGACCCTTACCAACTCTCTCAACTTTCTGTCCTTTTGATCCCCATAGTGCCCGCGCACCCGCGAGGAGCTCTGGGATTGCTTGAGGAAAGTCTCTTTGAGGCTCTCGACTGAGCGTTCTAACTTTCCAGCTATTAGAATTTGTCACTCCAACAACAGACGTTAGGGCAACTTCGACAGCTGGTACGTCATCTCTAACTGACCGACTGGAACACGATAAAAAACGTGTCTCATCCCTCTGTCATAGCAATCGGTATAAGACGAAAGTGAACTATGTCTCCACAGAAGCAGTTGAATGTGTATTCTACATCCATATGAACTTGCATATTGCTATCGGTATTTTGCTGGTATGGCACGTGCCGTTCGTCGTGGATGCACCCGCGTTCACGCATGGTGACGCATCGCCTCCATCCCGACGACTAACATACATCACCGTGACTATAGTGGTTTACTTAACAAATGGGCACTGTGGGTGGTAAATGCTGCGCGAGAACGGCGTCAATGCATTTCCACTTGCGTGACGTTCACCAGTCAACGACGTTGCCGTACTGCGGCGCTTAAAGCCGCACAGTTTTCTTAGTCGATGCCATCACACTCGAAGCAGCAGCGGGCGGAAAAACAGTGCACTTCGCCTCTCCTGATAGGCGGCACGGTCCCACGCAAAAAGTGCCTCTCTCTCGATGAGCGCGCGGAGGTGAACGAGCGAATCGAGAGAGAGGAGGACAGGAGAGATAAGAAAGACTATAAGCCGCATTCCTACGGCTTTAATCATGTGCGTCAATCGCGCAGTTGGTAGAGCGCCAGGCATCTTACGTTGTGGAGTGAGATGTTGTGGGTTCGATTTCTAGCGCGCCCGCATCAACAAAAAAAATTTTTCTTCATCATTCATAGTTGTATATTTCAGCGTCCCTTCCGTGATGGAAATAACGTGAGTGGGATGATGATGCACCCCAGCATAAAACACTTTCGTGTTAAAAGAAAGCGTACCATACCTACATCAACAGAACCCTTCAATTTAACTCCATCCGAATTGTGTCTATACGAAGTTTAGCTTCTTTGTTCGCTTTGGCTGTAAATCATCCTCCGGCGACAACATTAACAATTCACTACGCTACTGTTTTAGATTTGCTGCTGAAAGACAGAACACGTTAGAGCGACTGGCTGCTTTGCGTGAATTCGCTTCAAGAACGCCGCCTCCATCGTTTGCCGGCTGGCCCACGACGCAGTGAAGGCACTTTTGTACTTCTTGAGGCTCGCGGCCTCGTGAGAACGCTTGCAGCCCCCACAGGTAGGGAAATTGTCTCACAGGTTCTTATTTCCTTTCCTTCTCTCTCTTTCTCTCTTCTTTATATTCGTCTTTCCCTACACACCACGGTTACTTATCAGGTAAGGTGGCGTGCCGCTTAGCTGAAAGAAGCGGGTTTGGTTCCCGGCCGCGGCTGCCATGTTGACGCGGGCGAAGTGAAAAGTGCCCGTATACTTAGATTTAGGTCCAAATTAAGGAAATCAAGGTATCTAAATTAATTCGAACTCCCCCAGTACAGCCTGCCTCGTTATCATATAGTCGTTCTGGCACGCAAAAATAGCCATGAAATTATTCTCCTTATTTCCATTTCCCTGGCATGCGGAAGCTAAGCAAACGCTTTTCTGGTTGACCTCCCGGCCTTCCCCGTTTTCTTTCCTTCCTTCAACATGTGTGGTAGGGCCACAATTGTAGTGTGTTCTGCTTTAGGAAAACTCAATATTCTTTTTACATTCGCATTAGTACACTTATATTAAACATTTCTTCATTATTTTTTTCGTGTGACAAGCTCTACCTACGTGTTACATGGCACACATGCGCATGTTACATGCACACATGCACACAATGTGCTTAAGCTGGTAACCTTAGCGAATGTTGATATTCGGTTGCGCTACAGGCATGCGAATCTGAAGGCACATTTTCTCTTTTTATAAATTTTGCTCACTTGCGTAATTTGTCGAGGGAACATGGTGGTTTTTGCGGGTGTTAATACTGTGAGAGGAAGAGAAAACGAAGAAAAAGAATAAAGAACACCGACATGGCAATAGGAAAAAGAAAGAAGTGACGAACGGAAATAACATCAGAAATAACTAAGGATGTCGCTTCATCAAGAAGTCCAGATCGAATCTACAGGCAGACACTCACGCAAGTTTGTTCACTTCAAGAACGGCAGCTATGCACCGCCAATTATTTTGAATCTATAGCGTTATTTATCATGATGTAGAAGTCGCCGCTTGCCGTAGTGTCTACAGAAGGAGAATGTCAGTTCCGCAAGCACCTCACACCATGGAACTGCCGTGAATAGCCAATCCCATTGAAGAACAACGAGTCTGCGCGAATGCCACACCAGCCCACTAGCGACGCAGTGTGATTGCATAGCAACTGGAGTGACATTGACGTACCGCTTATAGCAGTTGAATACATCATTAACGAACCACCGAGCTAATGGGCTGGCTTTTGTGGCGGCGAGTTAACCCATTCAAATCTAGCGCCGCGACGCCTATACTTCGCGGGACCCCCGGCCATTTAGTGTCTGGGATCTGGTAGACTCCTCATTGTGCACGATGGGCGACAGCCCAAAGAAGAAGAACGAAGCGACACGGCAAATACGGTTACAAGGATACGACAAACGTCTTGCGTCGTCGTTTTCCTTCGTACTGCCGCCCATCATGAACCTTAGCTAGCTTGCCCAACCAGTCGTTATTGCAGCGCAACGCCTCACCATTATGCTCTTGAGGATGACTTAAAAATCGTTTTTCAGCGGTTGCCGGGTCATTGCTGCGTCGTTTGCAATGATCTCACTGGCGTTGCCTGTCGGTTCCGGCCCTGTTGATACCATGACAGTTCGGATACCTGACTCAACCGAACGGACGCTGCAAGAAAACTCGTATCGCTGCCTCATAACACTGCTGTGAAGCTTGCCGTGATTCCCCGCTTTTACTGAAATGTCGGCGAATAACACAATAAAATTTGAAGTAGAAAAATACTCAAGCAAGAAAAAGCATCCATCGACAAATTTGCGAGCGTATCACAGAACACGTGGTTCGGTAGTACGCCCTGTTTACCGTCTTGTGTTTTCCGCAATGTTCTCCGCGTCACAAGAAAAGCCCGTGCAGAGAGAAGGAAAATACGTTGTCTGCGCGTTCACTCACCGAAGTCACAGTGTTGTAAAACGTGACCCGCATGCATTAACGCCGCTGATAGAGATTAGTGTCGTGCCAACGACACAAAACGACCCGGAGATGGCATATGCACTGGTTTTGGCGTTCGGGCCATTCGGCGACCTCGGTTGCACTGCCCAAATCAAAAGAATATCTGGTTAATGCTAACGATATGCACAACAAGTAAACTATAGCTGTTCTCTCTCTTTCTCGGCAAAGTCGCTCTGTCTAAAATAGCTGTTCTTGCACGTGCGTCACGCTGGAGGGCACTCCTATCAGGACGAAAAACAGGAAAATCCCACGGTTGTTTAGTACACTTCACGGCCATGTTTAGTAACGCCTCGTTAACGAACCTTCTTTCGTAAAAAAGAAAAACAACTTCATTAGCTGGAAGGACTTCAAGGATCATTAACTATCGCATATCCTAGAATACTCCCCAAATCAGTCCGTAGGTTTCTGCTGCTAGGTTTAAACATCGCGGTGTTGGTTAATCTTGATCTAACGGGAAATGTACAAAAGTGCTACGAAGTTGTTGTTTTCTCTATTCAGTACTTCCCTTTGAACATTTGCTAAATTTGGTGGGACACTTGAGGAGCAGTTGGCGCCGTGGATCTCACAGCTAAACCAACAGCGCGTCACCGAAAACCTCACAAGGTTTCTTTTTTTTTTTTGCCGGCCACTTGCACACATCAATACTGGCACTTGCACACATCGTGTGTTGGGCTTACGTGTAGCCGCTATCACAATAAAAAAAGGGTTTGCACCAGTGAGTATATTGAAACAATGAAGACATTTTACAGAACCCAACAAGAACAGAAAACGATATACCTAACTTCTACTTAGGGCACAAAATCATTACATGTGCTTTCGGCGCATATCCTATATGACTGGCGTATGTTGCTGCGTAATTTGAAACATCATATACGGGACAAAAAGACAAAGTCAAGCGCTACTGAAAACTGTGAGCGTTTATAGGAAAACATCACCGCAAGAGAACAACATGCGTATACGCCCAAGGTCCTCAGAAACAGAAACAAAAAGAGAGGCACGCGCGAAAAAGCCCGTGTAACAACGTAACAGCAAGTGCATTAACAAAAAATAATCAAGATTGGTAATGACAGTAGTTAAGCACACTGTCAGCTGCACATACCTGGCAGAGAAAAAAAGGAAGGAGATAAAGGCGCAAGAGGGAGACAGAAGTCATGAGGAGTGACATAACAGAAGTGAGAAAGGGCTAGCTTGTGGCGACACCCAGCAAGCTACCCACGAATCTTGCTTCTTGCATTAAAAGAGAAATCGAAACCATGCTAACGCTCATGTCAAACCCATATTGTTCCATTAAAACGGCTTCTGTAACTCGCGTTCTGCTTTAGTGCCCCCATGGCCTACCACGTGGGCATTCTTCAACAGTAACAACCGGAGCGAGAGAGGAATAGGCATTATGCTAAAGGCAGGGAGGGAAATAGAAGAGATATGCGGTTTACTATCCTGCACTGGGGAATGGGTAGGTGAAGATAGAAAACTTGAGAGTAAAAAGAACGAGAGAGAGGGAGGGAGTTAGGTAACTGCGCAACATACACGCAAACACGGCAGCGTCGCAACCGTTCAACATGGCCGGTTTCTCATGAAAATTTGGGCAATGTTTTCGTGGTCTTGTGATTCGAAGCTCAATTGTTCCTGCATTCCAGGATGGATCGTTGGGACGGCTGGTGGTCATCGAGGTGCGATAGATACAGTAACAACTACAACCTTCGCAGTCTAAGGCGAGGTTCGACCCCTCTCCTGACTTCAAACACCAATAGTGTTGGCGCAGCCTATCATTCAGCCACTGCCAGGACAGTGTAAGCAAACACGCCCGCAGTTGAGAGGAATAATTGTGAACACGACTCAATCAGTGCATTGGGCGTACTGGTACTCGGCATTTGCAGTAAGCATTTCCGTACTTGGGTTCTTCTCACACATTGTAACAGTTATGCGAACTTGCATGTCGCAGGAACCATAAGACCTACCTCATGCATCGCAACGACTTTCCTCAATTTGGGCGACACTTTGTACACAAATGGGACAGCCTAGCACACAGGCCATTTGCGTGATACCTACAACTACTGGTTTAGGAGCGTTTCTGCGGCAGCTTCAAGGAGCGTACAAGGGACACCGCCCACCTGCAGCGACTTTTCTACTTGGAGGCCGAAGTTTTCTGCTAACATGTGCATGCAAGACTTCAAGAGGGCTGACCTGAAGCATGATCTTCCGATTTCCCTTTCAATATCTCTTGAGTATCAGGAATCGAAGGGTAGAACGGTGTTTTGGGTTCTTGGAACGTAAGCCCAGCAGGTGTGGTCACATTCAGCAACACATATTCGAATAGCTAAAAACTGTGTGGAGAGGGCCTGTTGCTTCTCGAAGATGAAATTGAGCGAGGAAGAGCACTTCTTAAAACTTCAACTTCAGCGACAGACGTAGCCGACATCGTTCTTTAGCATGTCTGTCAATCTAAATTCAAGATGACCAAGATCATCCGCGCATTGAAAACCGTTTTTTTTTTTATTAAATGTAATTTAAGGGGAGGTTAGTACCCATGTGCGGCGCCGGCTACTCTTCTCTTACATGGTGCTATTCGTCACAATGTTAGGAACAGCTCATTAAAGCCACTGAATACAAGCACTCTGCCAGGAACACGGACAGCCACTCAGAGTCACTATTCTGGTGTAACTGTCCATGAAGCAAAACCTTTACTGTGCCTATAGAGCAGCTGCGTGAAGCCTATCAGCAATTATTGCATCTTACTGTCGCAAGCAGCCCTTCGGCGAAATCAAGGTCCACAAAACTCCTGTGCAGAAGGTCACTCTTGTGGAGATTGCGGACCATCGCATATATATATATATATATATATATATAGCAGGCACATCACATTGATTTTGATACATTGCATTCGTATTCAAAGGCTACCGTACCGGAGTGGTCACTGAGCTCGCTCCCGCTGGAGACAATACAGAGTATAAAGGTTGCAGCAGGCGAGTTTCTCTCATTCGATTTCTGAAGGCGTCGAAAAACGCTGTTAAGGCAACTGCATAGAGAGCCTGCGGCAGATGTTACAGGGATCACGCAGTGAAGGCGCGAGTGCTGGATTTTCCCGTTTGTGCGTCAAGTGCCGCACAGCTTCAGGAAAGTCGCCGCGAGGCATGGAGCAGGTCTTGTCTTTTCTGCGCCACGTAAGTTGGCATAATTGTGCACGTGCGTGATAAGAACCCATGTAAGGAAACGTTGAAAGCGAGCCCAGTTCGCTAATTCAGCTGCGTATTCAATTAAATGGTCGTGTTTGCTTGACACAGAGCTGTCATGCAGTGCGTAATTGACAGGCTGCGACAGCACTATAGGTGTTCGAAGTCAGGGGACAGGTGGAACCTCCCCTTACACTGCAACCGTTGGGGGATTGTTACCTGCGGTTGAAGAGGGCGGGTGTGGTACGCCGGGTAGGCACTCGATGGGATTGCAAGCTTTGAAAAATTCGCTTTATTGGAAAATTATGGGCGTGACGTGCGCGTTACCCTTTGCTTCGATTTCTTTTTTAAGAAACAAATCGTGATGCGTAGTCACAGTTAGGCTGGTTATTTTCGCTATTCTTTTCCATGCCACTCTTTCTGTCAAGTGCTGTGCAGTTCGAAGTCTATTTATGGTTGTCGTTACCTAATTGTTTCTTTGTTTTCTTTTGGTTTTTTGATGTATCGGTCATGCGTGGCATCACTTAATATGCATCACCAAGTGTCCCAAAATCCGTGTGTTTCTATTATATCTGTGTTGTAAACACCCAGCAACCCAACTTGGCCATACAGGTTTGTCTAATAAACGGGCTATTTCGCACAACTGGAAGGTTTGTTTAGTTATTTAAAAATCTTATGCAAGGGCACCCAGTTTACCTGTAGTCCAACTAAGCTTTCACACACGCACTCATTCTTCCACCCGACAAATGTGTGCAAGTACGCGCGTTTATTCTTTCTATAGCATCTCAAAAACCCGAGTGTAAACGCGGCCAGAGTATGAAGGAATCGGGCATTTGTGCAAATTAGAGAAAGCAAAACGTTCATTTCTCAAGGAGCGAAACAGGGAAGTTGTGGAAGGACCCTGCATGAATCCACCACTCTAACAAAATACTGTCTTCTCCATTAAAAAGCGTATCTATCACCGATGCGTTCGTCCCTTCCTGTACCACGTGTGCGTAGAAAAAAAAATAAAACACGACTCCGCTTTTCTGAATCGTAAGTAAGTGTGGTTCTGCGCATCGTTTGCCGCCGGAGGCTTTATATAGCTATTCCGGCCGCGTGTCCCTCGTCAGTAGGAAAACAAATGCAACGATAGTAAATAAGGAAGGTTCGTGGGGCACCATGTCGGCGTCTTCTTTATGTCTTAGCAACGCTAACGCGTGCAAACTTGTCGCTCGATAAAGAGGCAAATGTAATCTGAGCCCAACTCGCAAGCGGTTCTGCAGCTGTAAAGCAGCAGCTAGTTTATTTTCTCTGCGTTCCTCCCATTCAGACGCGCCATGAGCGCTGCATGCACTTACCGGGATCGCAGCCTGTCACTCGTACACGTGGGCACGCATTTGCGAAAAGTGGTCCTTACGCTAAAACCGCGAAAAGTGACGATGGTCGCATCAACGACGACGCTGTCCAATGGGAATGAGCATTTGCGAATTAGAACACTCGTTAATTCCCCCGCCCCCTCTCCCGAGGTTCAGTCCTTATGGATGTTGTGGCGTGCAGGGCAGCTGCGCTACGGTCTTAGCCGTCATTTTCGCTACCTAAGTGACTGCTGCAGGCACTTCTCTCGTTCTTCATTTTTCATTTCTTCCAAGCTGTTGAAGCTACGCAAAAAGGCTGCTATGCTGATTCCGATTCCGAAACATGACGTGGATCTGTAAATCTTTTGAAATAAATAAACGGATATAGACGAAATAAGAAAGTCAGGGTCGTTACTGCGTACAGATGACTCTTGTTTGGCACCCTATGCTAGGGAAGAAATAATTTCTGGTGTTCTACGTCCCATAACCACGACGTCACTATGAGAGACGCTGTAGTGGACTGCCATGGAACTTTTAGCCACCTCGGGTTCTTTAACGGGTGCTGATACAGTACACGAGCCTTTAGCATTATTACCTCATCGAAAATGGGATCGCGGTGGTCGGCAATGAACCAGCGTCGCTCGGGTCAGCAACCGGCTACCGTAACCACACTGCCGCAGTGACGTAATGCGCCTCGGTCTGTGTCTCAAAATATATCACAATGATCGCACTCTACATCGCGCAGTTTTGCTGGTGTCATTGTAATACATTTCTTTCAGAAATGGTGATCACTTCAAAGGTCTTGTTGATGATTCCACGTTGCCGCGCTGACTTGCATTTAAGTCGTCTCGTTCTTGTAGGAAAGAGAGACACGTAGCGCTTTCATTTTTTTTGTTATTCTATGCCAAGGAATCCGTTATTAACAATGTCGGCTAGCACTACTACACAGCGAAAACGTTATTGTTTGTTTGTTTGTTTGTTTGTAGTACGTTCATATACCATCTACTCTTCTGTGTAGCTCCTTTGCTCAGAGAAAAAAAAAGTTATCAGTATAAACTAGCCTTGTGTCGACAACTGCTCACCGATGCGAGAAATGTTGAGTTGAATTCGCAAAGCTTTTCTTTCGCAAGAGCTGCTAGCGATTGGACATACATAACGTACTACTCGGTTGCGGTAAACATGTAGGGGCTAAAATATACGGAGCTTTTACTTCGTAAGTGTTGTTAGCATTAGCCGCACGCCTGTGCTACTACTACGTACTCCCAATAGTAGAAGAATGTTCAACGTAGCGACCTTTTTGCAGAACAAATGCTACGCTTTAGCAGAAACAAACGACTACGAAGAATTATGCGTCTTAGTTTATGTATTCCATTTGTCATACATATTTTTCTACAGTCTATTCTGATTTAATGTATTTATTGGTCTTCTATATTCTATTTTTTATTGTTTTCTATATTTTTTCTTGCAGTCTATTCTAATTTAATGTTTTCCATAACAATATGTAGCCCTGCATACATACGAACCTGAACAAGCACCGCCATAATTTGGGCAAAAGTTCAGTGCAGAGAAGCGCCACTTGCGAATTAAAAAATAAAGGTCGATGTGAGTCTTAAAGAGGCAAGCCCTTACCAATCCCGTGTGTTTCATACTTCTCACCTTTAACGAAATAGCTTCCCTTGTGGAGCTAACTGCTATAATTCTCGGACGTATCTCATAGAAAGAATCTTTTCTTCTTTCATGTTTGAAGTCAAACTGAATTGTTAAGTCTTTTACCATGGTGCGCATCACTATTTCCCCGTGTTGTACTTGCATACTTCAAATGGTTCTTCGAGGTATCAAGTTCTGTTGTACTTGACTGCCTCCAATTACACATCTGATGACATGTAAGAAGAAGTGCTGGAGTGATCTATAACATTTCATCATCTACTTAACGCACGCCGTAATTATCGAATGTTTTCTAATGATCTTACCGACCCACTGCTTTTCATTTTCATCCTTCTGTGATCAACTGTCACCGCGAATAGCATCTTCACAACACAACAGCTTCCCAATACCACCGCTCTCTGTTTTACAAGTGAGAACCCACTGGGAACTTAGTACTGAAGAGCCCAACGAGGGACCAACTGACCCGCCTCGACACACTCAGCTTTCTACGAAGCCGTGGATAATGACAAACCACAAAAATACGCCCGCTCTGAGGGAGTCTCTACATGTATAAAACGTGCGCGAACAATAAACAACAAGAAGAAAAAAATACAAGCCAGCTGTTCTGTTCACTCAATTAAAGACTTCGCCACACTTGTCGTAGGCGAGAATTAAAAAAGAAAAACAAGGACGGCCTGGAAAGTGTTATGTTTATCAGAGTAAGCGCCTCCGCGCGCGCGTACGTTCTTATTTTACTTGACTTTCATTTTGTTTGCTGTGACGCCTTAATGCCGTCCTTCGTTCTCTCTTCCTGCCGCATTCGAGGCCGTCGACGTGTCGTGGGGCGCTGGACAACGTCCAGGTGAAACCAGCTTCCCCTGGAAGACAAGAGTGTGGGGCTGCCCTCACGGCCAGGCGATCGAGCACGTGCGAGGAGGTTGGCACGGCCGGTGGGAAATGAAATGGGCGGTGGGCGAGTGGAGCGGAGAGGGGGGGGGGGGGGGGACGCCGCTTTATTGCAGCAAGATTAAGTTGGGCTGCCCCCTGACTCCCGGGCTTCCACCTGACTCAGAATGAGAATGAGAGCTTGTGCAATCCAGCCCTTCTCGACACAAAATTTACGTTCGGCACATACGCGCACGTTTTTACAAAGGGTGAGGACCGCTGCCGGTCCGCGCATTTGAAGCGCTCGCAACGGAGCGTCTGTGCGCTCTTCCGACTGAGCTCCATCGCTAAGGGCAGCGTGTCGTGTTTGTAAACTTAGCCCGTCGGATAGAATATAGCCCGTCATGATATTACGTGTGTAGTGAGTACTCAGAGACATTCTAGTGTCTACCTTTTAGCCGAAGTGAAAGGATCCTCGTTACGTTGGCGCAAGACCACTCGTTTTGCGTTCCGCGAGATCATTGTTCTACGAGAAACTGTGGATTGAGAAACCGGGGCTCGAATTTACATTCTGACCCATTCTCCGTCGACCGTGGACATCTAGGGATCCTTCCAACATGCTTTTCCAGCGTCCTGCGACCACGTCCCGTCGACGCGAAAAGTTATTACTCGTCCTTTTGGTTACCTTAGTGACCGGAACTACGCTGTGCAAATGTTCACCCGACGAGACCGATTCGCAGGCAGCCACCCCGACTGCCACAACAAAAGGCACCACAGCATCCACTGCGGACGTAGAGGTCAGCTACATAAACATGCTCAAGGAGTGGATCGGCAAGGCAATCGACCAATCTTCCCCAGAGTTCACTCGCAAGCTTCTAAAGGCCGAGGTGTCAACTGATTGTACCTTCGGCCTCCTCAAGCTTGTGCGAGCAATCAAGAACCTCGAACCTTGGGCTGTCAGACGTAAGTGGATTGTCACTTTCTTGTTTACGCGATCCTCTGAGCTAAAATTAGAAAAGCAGCAACGCCGTCGAAGGAACACCGGCCTGTCTTTGCCGGTGTTCGTTCGAGGCAGCTGTTGCTTCTGTCTTCCTATTTTGCGCCATCGGTCGAAGTACCTTGTAGCTCAAAGTAAACACAATAAAATGTAACCGTTGGCCCTTTGCCATTTTTCAACAGCGTTTTGTTAGCAGTGGGGTAGTCTTGACATATACGTGTCCACATACGTTCAGGCATGGACGTAATTGTTCTGAGGGCTATTCTTACCAGTCGATGCGTTTTTGATTACAAGTACACGTGAATAACGCGCTGACGTCCTTCTTTGAAACAACAACAGAGGAAAGATATATGGGATTCCCTGTAAGGGAATGACACTTCGTTGGGTCGTACATCCGTGATAACTTGCCTAAGATGTTGACCTGAGACGTTCCAATTTTTATTGGTCAAGTTTAGTACGTCCAATCACGCTCGAAACAAGGAGGTTACGAAGAAAAGCCTCATGGTATGTTTACTACTTCTTACGTAGAAGACTCTTGTGTAAATCGGCAGCTAAAAATTAAGGCTTCCTATCTATTCCCGCTATTCGGTATTCATTTATGGTGTCACGCCACTCTTGACGATGCAGTCATTTATGTGGCGCTCGTGCTAAAGTGCGCGTTGGGAAATGGTCAATGAGATGCATATTATTCAATTGAGAGGTCGGGCTATAGACGGGCACCTCCAGAGGCAGAATTCTCAGAACTCTTTGGCAAATGCTCGTTCCCACTGCTTGGTCGCATCCGCTAGTGATATTTCCTGCGTTACGTGTGGTGGGCTGCGATTTCGCCCATCACACGATTCTTGCGTAGGCAGTGTTTGTGAATTCCGGCGAAACATTTATTGTCACTATTCTTGTTATCATACATCCATACAATGGGAGAGTGGAAAGGCGAGGTATGCCGTATTGGGGTCTCCGGGAGTTTTGACCTCCTGGCATTATTTAGCGTGCACTGACTGCAAAGTATACGGCCCTTAGCATTTCGCCTCAATCGAAATGCGACCGCGAGGGCGGATTTGCACTCGCGTCCTTTTGGTCCGCATTCGAGCGCCACTAGACCACTGCAGCGCAAAAATAAGGACAATCGTAAGAACAAAATGGCTCGAATAAACTAACCGATGAATTCCCAACAAACAAAAATACCGGAGTCACTCTCAGCGACGAGATGCTGCTGGTGGATAGCGCCACCGTGACTACATATTAGAACCGCTCTGTTCCCTGGTTTCAACGTGCTGGTTCAGACAGGGTTTCAACAAATTGTTTCAAAAAGCCCGGCTTAACGCGTGGAACTAGGGCGTCCTGTAACATCTTGATTCACTACCGTAGATTTCTTCACTCGGCAGACTTGGCCTTGAGAACCAAAGTGCCGCCCCAACCCTCCCTGTGTCCAGGAATCTTGTACCGTCGTCTTGGCCTGAACATTGCAATTATGATCAATTATTTGCGCCAACTTAAAATGTTTCAAGCCTCTATTGAAACAATTGTGGTGCTATAAAACCGCCAAATAGCGTCATGTAAGAATGCGCGGTCATATATTAGTGCAAACTTTCTGAAAGCCAAGTGGATAATGTTAGTAACGGTCGCGACGCTGAGAAGCACATTGGGTGCGAAAGCTTCTCGTTCGAAGAAGCGAAACGATTCAAGCTTCTCAGCTGTTTATCTTATTACTATTGACTTGCTTGACAACATTTAGGAAGTGTTATAAACGCGTATTAGGCTGGTAATTTCTCATCCCTTTCCACATAGAGGGTAGCACGTAGGTGACTGTACACACTCCGGCCCGAACAGACTACTTTACGCACCCATTTTCATACCGCCATCTTGGGCGGTTAATGCTGCCGTTTTGTGCCTGTAGGATATAAATGGATGGTGCTACCATGGCCTAATACGGATGAAAAAAACTCTACGTGTACATTCGACGTGTTATCACCTTGCCAGTTTGAGGTCGCGGCTCACAAAACTTTGAAACCATTGGTGTAACAGCTCACGGTGGCGTCGTTGGAGAGTCGTATAAAATCGCGTTTCTCAAAATACGTTTCTCTCGCTCGTTATGAACTCCTACAAGCGGATATTGAATAATCTGTATCATCAGAAGCTGAAAATTACCGAGAAGCTGGCTGTAGACGTCAATGAATAAGCCGCTTCGAGTAATTCGCGGTCTCTTGTGTTTGCGTTTCTTGCTTGGCAACTGAGATTCAATAGAGGTTCGAAGCAGCGAAAGGGATATAGGGCAAGACATGCTAGTTCTAAGCGTACGAGTATGAACATATAGTATTTCTTCTTTTTCTTCATTTTCTAATGTGAAAAGAATCCTTCGTATTCGAATGCATCCCTGGACTATTCACCTTTCACGTTAAAGCCGCCATCGGCCTTCTCTTGCGACAACCTATGCAATTTACGGGAGTGATAAATCGATTATTGTGCCAAATAAAGAGTATCGTGCGCTTCTCATATAATGATTAGGCCACAATACACAAGCACTTTCCAGCAACCTCAATGCAAAGACGTCATCCACGTAACCTAGAATCATGTGAAAGTGGCCCCATTCAAGCAGGTGTTTGCGATTGCTCACTGCTCACGCCCTGGCCAGTCACCATGGGGTATGATAGCCGAGTGTGCCGTCCATTCGATCATGTTCATTCTTACATAGCAAGCCACGAAAAAAAACAAATGATCTCACAGGTTGTAGCAAGTTCTGTCTCTGAATATGCTTAATCGTTACCGACCTAGAGAGTTGCAACAAACTGCAGTCGGTGGGGCAGCAGTGGGATACATATCGAAGTGTATTGCGAAGTCCACTGACAGCGACCGTTCAGTCCGTCACGGTGGGATAGTGTTTATGGTGCTTGGTTGCTAACCCGAAGGATGCTGGTTCGATTGCTGCCTCGGCGGACGCATTTTCGATGGACGCGAAAGCGCTGGGCCGTGTATATATACACGGCCCTCTTCATGTTTTCAGTGCACGTTAAAGAGCCCCAGTGGTCAGAATCTCAAGAGCCTTCACTATGGCGTTGCCCCAGCTACCAATACGGCGGCCGTGCATGTACAGACTCGCAGGCACATGAGTACACACGGATGTTTTTATACGTGCACCTGGAATCTGCGCGACTCACCAATCCCTTGTTTCGCCGGGAAACATCGGCCTGTCAAAAGGGGCCTAAGTGAGAACGAATCCTCAGTGTTTTTATTTTACGCAGTCCAGATTTTCCTTTTTTTTTTCTTTCTTTGCCTTGTAATGCTGTGCTCAGTTCAGCATTAAATTTGTCCTGTCTCAATACTTGTTTAACCAATACTCACCTGCAAAGTAATATGCAAAAATAATTATTTGAAAAATATTGCACAAATTCTTTTCTTTTTCTGAGGTCGAAGAAAGGCTTCCTGCTTTTTGTATATCCCTTAACTCAGGGCTGGAATTTATGAAACTTCTCTTTCACTAGTGCTTTCTGCCATTGACCGGTCATCACTATGCTATTAAAACTGGCTTAACAATTCTCGTACTAACATGTTTAGCCTAAGGTGGCTCTGAGAACGCGGACCCAAAGGCCGAAGTCACGACGCTTCTCTCTGATGAATGCTTTTTGCATTTATTTATTTATTTATTTATTTATTTATTTATTTATTTATTCATGTACCCTAAAGGCCCGAGGGCATTACATAGGGGGGGGGGGGGGGGGGTAGTAGTATACATACATAAAAACTAACACGAACAATAAAGTAATAAAAGGTATGAAAAAGTAAATAACAACGTATAAATAATGTACAAAATCGCAGAAATGTAATTATAAAGACAAAACTACACTAAAAAGGAAGGCGTAACACAAGAACAAGCGAGGCTGAACATTTATATGCTAAACAATGCTAAACATAGTCAAGTAAGCGAGTTATACAGTGAGCTCAAACAAATCACTATATAAGCACATGTACATCTGGGTCGGTTATACTAGGTCATTCAAACACCAAGATGAAGCTTTAATTTGTGAGTAAATTCTTCGTGGTTTTTTATACAGTCAATATCGTTGGGAAGTTGATTCCAATGATTAACAGCAAGAAGTAATGGTGAATGTAAAAACAGGTTTGTTCGGGCAAATATAGGTTCTAATTTGAATTCGTGGTCCAGACGAGCGAATATTCCATGAGCAGGTTTAATAAGTGCAGACAGTTGCGAATCGTTATGGTAGAGATTGTGAAAAAGAGACAGAAGGGAGAACAGTCTGCGTGACTGCAGAGACGGCAACTTTAGAGATTTTTTAATTTCATTTATGCTAGAAGTTCGAAAGTATATCTTTGTTATGAACCGGGCACTTTTGTTTTGAAGAGACTCTATTTTATTTATGAGGTAAGCCTGGTGAGGGTTCCATATTTGGGAAGCATAGTCAAGCTTAGAGCGGACTAGTGTATTGTAAGCTAAAAGTTTAGTATCAGAATTGGCGAAATGTAAGTTACGTCTGATGAATCCGAGTGTCTTATAAGCGTTGCTAGTGACAGTGTCAATGTGTAGGTTCCATTATAGGTCACTCGTTAAGTGAACTCCCAAATACTTAAAATTGGATACATTTTCAACTTGTTTCTCATTCAATGTGTAGTGATTAGTTATTGGTGTCTGTTTTGTAGTAAATGAAAGGACCTTTGTTTTGCTCACGTTGACTTCCATCTGCCAGTCCTGGCACCACTTACCTAATATGTTAAGATCATTCTGCAAATTATTAGCATCTTCACTGTTAGTCACCTTTCTATATATCACACAGTCGTCGGCGAATAATCTTACCGTGGAAGTCATAGAAGTAGCTATATCATTAATGTAAATTAGAAACAGAATCGGCCCCAGCACAGATCCCTGAGGCACTCCCGATTTGACGTGCGCTAAAGGAGAGTGTTTGTCGTTGACTACAACGGATTGGTACCGGTTAGTTAGGAATTCCGATATCCAATTAACAACGTGAGTGTTTAAGTTAAGGATGGTAAGCTTTTTCATTAGTCTGGCGTGAGGGACTTTATCGAATGCTTTTTTAAAATCTACAAAAACGGCATCGATCTGGCATCGGTCATGCAAAGCAATATGAATGTCTGTAATTAACTCAAATAATTGTGTCTCGCAAGATCGACCACGCAGGAAGCCATGTTGGTTGGCAAAAAAAGAAATTGTTTTCCGCTAAGTAATTCATGACTGCCGATGAAATGATGTGCTCAAGCAGTTTGCTGCCGATACTAGTTAGAGAGATTGGCCTGTAGTTAGTTGGGCTAAAACGGTCTCCAGATTTAAATATAGGTATTACGCGGGCTAGCTTCCAGTCGTCGGGTACACAACCTGTATCGAGGGACTGTTGGAAAACGGCACTTAACATAGGACATAATTCTAGCTCTACCATCTTAAGCATTTTCGGGCATATCTCGTCAGGACCTGGTGCAGAATTTGCAGAAAGGCGATCAATGGCTGCTGATCGCTCGGCTTCGTAATGATACGCCCAGCGATATTATTGGGGACATATTCTCTAACGGGCACCTTTCTCGTATGCCTTATTTCTGAATACAGGATCAGAGGGGCACTAAGAGCGTGCACCAGTTAAAGCTCTGTTGAATCGTTTTGCGTAACAACAGGGTGGACAAATGAAGCCGAGATATACGGAGTTAACAAAATCGCTAACACACAAGGTCAGTGGCCAGGAGCAAGGAAATCGCACAAGCTTCGCCCACGTGAGGCGGTCACGTACGCTTTTAGTGAACCGTCAGCTCCAGCAACGTCATCTTGCGTGCCTATTGCCCATTAACATTAATTCTCGGCGGTTAGTTTCGCAAGCTGCGCCATCCCACGCATATCGTGAAAGGCGCCTCCCGAGATCACTGCGCATCTCAGCGTTGACGGGTGCGCTCCTTTCCTGATACTAAACTGGCCGAGAACGATCATTTCGATGAGCTTTTTCCGCATCTTGCCTCCTTCGTTTTAGCGCCTGTCTCTCGTTCAATTCACACATTCGTACGCATGCATGCACCCATGCTCACACGCGCGCTACATACGTGCGCCTGCGCTTCTTAAGACAATTTTTTGTGTGAGCACGTAACTGAGACCTGCATAGCTACCTTGCAATGCGGGTGTCAGCCACGCGTGATCCATTTCTTGGTTTCTTTCTTACGTGTGCCCCATACCCGCTTACCCAATTTGGTGCGCACCTACCTCCGTTTAAATAATTTTAATTGATTACCCTGATAGTTAAGTTACTCTTTTACGTACTGAACGTATGCACTATTGCACTATTCACCTCACACAGCTCCAAACTAGACGTTCTTCATAAAACAGTTATTTTCGAACTTACTTTATTTCCGTAAAAAGGCCCATTTAGAGGTGAATGGGAGTTGCTGGGCAAAAAACATTGTCGCCAGGTGCTAGCTTCATAACATTTTTGTGCCATAATTTTTCCTTAGGGCCGCTAACGCCACGCAGCCAAACTTCATTTTTAACATGTTATTTTAGGCGGCTAGCGTTATAGTTTTTGGAAAACAGCTGGGTCCCCGCCCCGCCACGGTGGTCTAGTGGCTGTGGTATTCGGCTGCAGACCCGAAGATCGCGGGATCGAATCCCGGCCGCGGCGGCTGCATTTCTATAGAGGCGAAATGTTGAGGCCCGTGTGCTGTGCGATGTCAGTGCACGTTAAAGAACCCCAGGTGGTCGAAATTTCCGGAGACCTCCACTACGGCGTCTCTCATAATCAGAGCTGGTTTTGGGACCTGAAACCCCACAAATCAATCAGCTGAGTCCCTGAGTGCAAACAACTGAGCTCTACTGCTGATTCATCGAAAGCGGGCGAAAGCGCTCGAAAATCACGACTACAAGTACTGCCTTTGTCGTAATTTTCATGCCCTGTGCTGAAGTATTCACGGTCAAAACCAGCATTCATCGACACCGATCCTGATATCCTGAGATAAACCTTTCCATTAGTGTCGGTGACAACCGTATGCGATACTGGATGATATCGAAGGCGATAGGACACTGAAAACAGACACCTATGAAGGAAACGCTGTCTATTCGCCCTGCGATTTCCTTGTGCCCAATTCGTTTATAAACAGCATTAGGGATACCCCTTCACGCAAAATCTCAACCGAACAGAGAAAATGCCTGAAAGAAGTGCATAACCGTTCGGTAACCAGGAACCGAATTTACAAAAAAAAAGAGTATTACGATAAACATTTTCGTAAGAAAATACGTTAGCCAATCACGATGTTGCTTTGCGTTACAGAAAGCCGACTGCCCAATGGGGTTTCCGTCCCAGGTCATCTTTACGGCGGGACATGCACTATACATGCCTCAGGCTTATTTCGTATTAGCAAGGCAATTAAAACAAAAGACCTACTCATCGCCACTTTTACTTAGCACGTAAACGTGATGCAGCAGGAGATATGACGGCATGTAATGTTCCGTACACTGAAAACCAAGAGGCGGAATGTACAGCAAATGGAAGATTTATTGAGCGACTCTACTTGTAATGCTTGAATAGTACAACTCAAATTCCCTAAACAAGTGCCCTGTAAAAAAAATGAAGTTATGTCGCGCAAGCATGACGTACTTATGCAGGTGTATCTATAGGTACTTCCGGAGAAAGTCAAAATCGCAAGTGCCGAGAAGAGGGACGCAAAGCATGGCCCCGACATAGAAGGAATGAAAACAATGTTGGTTTCTTTTTTTTTTGTTGTTGTTGTTGTTGTTCTTTTGTCGAATATATTCGATCCGCATTATCATGCGAACACTGAGTTGAAAATGTTTCTGCCTGTTGAAAGCAGTGACGAGTATTCGGATTTTCCTTTATCGGTTCATCGGTTTGATAATGTCGACGCGCATAGGTCAATGGCAGATCGCTTCCGCAGTTACTGCGACGGACCAAGAAGCTGACCATGAATTTGAGCGACGAAAATGTAAAAGCCCGTTACTAAGCGGTTATCTCGAACAATTACGGCCGGAGCCAATGGGCAGAAGGGAAAAACCGGCGTTGCCACGCACCGAGCACAACATGACGCATCGCTGTAGCGATGCAGACCCCTACTGCGCGGAACATTGTGAGCCGTCATTAGTTATCGAAATTTGCCCACAACATTTCTTGGAAAAAAAAAGGGCGTGCCCGAATCACCGAGGTCACTTGGCGTGGACGAGCTGATGTGGCATTGTGTTTGCATGCGAAAGCGCGAAGAGGCGCTCCTCAAACTAAAACGCTGAAGGCCGTTTTCTATACTTTGCACTGAAGGCAGCATCTTTACCTATGCCCTCGACGGCCGAAAACAACCTTAGCGCTTCGTCACAGATCACCTGCTGCATTATCACTGCTCCCCCCCCCCCCTCGCCCACCGGGTCTTTTTCTTTTCTTTTTTTTTTTGGCCCCTGCCTGTTTACCGCATGCTAATAAGGAGAAACCCCGCAGATAAATGCAGAGTATCATCGTTTCCCTTCCTTCCCTTTTCAACCACCCGCGCAGCCAGCTTCCTATAGCGAAACTTTCCATGTGTAAGGAAGATAAGGACGCTTAAAAGCTTTATCGCCATCGTGTGGCTCGTACCCAGTTCGCCAATAAAGCTACTTCACACTTGGTTGAGGAATGGTTGCGTAATTCAATGCAGGCCGCTGGCGTTGCAAGCTTTACGGCCGCGGATGTCGTCAGAGACTTCCCAATGTATGCCTAGCCATTCGCGTTCTTCTACATGGTGGGGAAAAAAATAATAAAAGAGGGCACTTGCGAGACCTTGAGGTCAGGGTCATATCAGCCGCAATAAAGTTTTGTCATGCGCTTAAATACGCAGACATTGAAGGACTCATTGAGAAAGTCGGCTGGAAGTCCATTCGGAAGGCGCTGTCGAGCGAGAACTACTAAGGCTCTATCGATGGCCTTTACTGTATGAGGTCGGTTGTTCCAAATCTCCCCTTGACTGTGTCTTCATCGCGTCCTAGCATGAAACATAATAAGTGAACAGTCCCATAAAGGTTCTGCCTTTGGACTGTCAAAAATTGTAGCTCGTTGCTCTCGCCACGACTGCTATAGCCATGTGCAATGTACGATAAAAACACGCAATTTTGTCGGAAGGACGAAGCAACTAATGCGACAGCAACAGAAGGGAACACTGTACGAAGCAACACTTTGAGGCCGATGTATTCCTTCTGATACTAACTCATGGGCATTTTCCTGCCAAAACCAGCTCTGATTATGAAGCACGGCCCGTAGTGGAGTGCTCCGGAGTAATTTTTACAACATGGGGTTCTTTAACTGCACCTAAATCTAAATACCCGAGCGTAGCGTATTTCTTCTTTCTTTTTTCTTTCTTTCTTTCTTTCTTTCTTTCTTTCTTTCTTTCTTTCTTTCTTTCCTTCTTTCTTTCTTTCTTTCTTTCTTTCTTCCTATGTGCATTTCGCTTCATCGAAGTGCTCGATCGCGCGAACTCGAACTTCGCAAGCCAACACCTAACCGCTAAGCTGCCATGGCGCGGTAGGTCGATGTGTGTACTTCCAATTCATGCTCCAAAGATGCAGGATCTTGTCAACAAGCTTCCGGCGTTGAGATACAGCGTACCCCACCCGCGTACATTGTTCCCACGTCCTGAAGCACGTGCTATCACGTTTTTTGTGTTCTAGGCGATTAGCTCTACTGCCGGCGTCCTGAATGCTGTAGGGCTTTGTGGATCCCGTTAGCAACGCGCGGCTACGGCGGAGAAGCGCCGTCACCGACCCAACGCAAACTAGGCGGCGAGAAATTTGGGCCATCTCCTGACCTATATGTGTAAAGAGTCCTCTTCGATGCTATGGCAGCTATGAGACTTGGTAGAACTCGTCTTTGGGCTAGTTGGTTCATACGTGAGACTTAAAACAGGAGTACCAAAAATTCAGACTTGTTGGTATGCTGCCAAATACAAATGATGTCTAAAATAGGTCGTGGTTTGCGTTTTACGGGAGTGACGCTTTTGTGTCTGAGCAGCGATGTAGCGAACCAAGAGGTCTGCAGTTCGATGCCCGTGCGGGAGCCTCGTAGAATATCGTAAGTTATTTTATGTCGTGCTTTTTTTTACTTACTATACAGTAAACAGTGAGAGCATACAATACTATATATAGTACCTACCTAATACTATATACAGTACCAAGAGTAGAGCCAACAGGTTGGAGCTTGTACACTGTAAGATACCTCTGTGGAGATTCTTTAGCGATGAAATCATGACGCTACTCATTTTTAGAGCGTTGACGGGGGTCGGAGTGAGGTTCCGGCAGCGTTATTACTAGAGAGCGAACCCTTCGGGAAGTGAACGCTAAATGATCATAATGGCATGTGAGAAACGACTGGAATGCATCGCCAGGAGATCGCGGTCCGGCTGCCAGCTTTCTTTCTCGCTATTTTGTAGGGGTATTTTGTTATGCTAATGCCTGTTCTTGCTCCGTCGGGCTGAGAGGGACGGTCTGTTCACTATATCAACTGGATGAGCCAGCCATGAGCTGTGAATAATGAAGCGAAAGTACTGCGTAGCTTTCAGAAGCCACAGTCACGCATTGCATATTCCGTGTTGCGACTCGGATATAACCACGACACTCACGTCCTTGAGCAGACGCGTGAAAAATCGCATGGTAGCTGAGGTCAAAGAGACCTATTTGCGTCACACGCCTTAAGCTATTGGCTTATGCAGTGTGCCAAGACTATAGACACACAGCGCTTAGGCATAAATATCACTGGAAGCGTTACACGTTGCCAAAATTACATATGCTATGAGTGGTAGCCTAGGAAGGCCACAACCGCCAATCTCTCAGTTTGTCACCGTTTTGTTTGAGCGCGCCACCTCCCTGTGATTCAAATCTGCCAGTTTTGCGTCATGTGTATAAAAGTTCATTAAACCTTCGAAGCGTAAACGTCCCGCTTACAGTGCTGTGCCTGTAATTACTGGTAACACTTTATCTGTCTATGATAGAACAAGTTGAAAAAATTGTCTGACACACGTCTGTCCCACGTTGTAAGTGGCATAGTTCGGGTAGTTCTCAAGTGCGACGCAACGCAATTTACAGCAGTCTCGGGTGGATACCAGAAAAGTGAATAACGCTAGTCTCAAGGCGTTTGTGTATCGTAAACACCATTTCACAACATCGTGGTATCGAATTCGCATTTGTAACATGCGAGGTGCCGTCAAGTTTTGTTGGTCGATCCTCTACTGGAGTTGTGCTTTGGTGTCACGCTGGTCAAGTGGGCCCATCCCGAAGGCAGCGCGAAACCGTGTGAGGCGCAGAAAGCTTCAGGCCGTGCTGGAAAGTGTGCGTGCGTGTGTTTAGCTCGAAGTTGCTTGTTCGAATCCCGCAGTCGCGGCAGCCTTTCCATAGCACGAAATGCAAAGAAAGAATAGATAGATAGATAGATAGATAGATAGATAGATAGATAGATAGATAGATAGATAGATAGATAGATAGATAGATAGATAGATAGAAAGAAAAGCCGGCCAATCAATGGCAAACGCACTTAAAGAAGTTTTGTGTATTCGGCCCCTCAACATTTATCCGAAGTGCTCCATTAGGGTAGACGGTCAGGCACGCTGCTAAGAAAAGGAAAGGAAGATAGAAAGACAGAGACAAGGAAAACAAACACAGAAGAAAGGACGGACATGGCGATTATTCGGAGAGCTACAGATGCAAGTATACAAAGGCGCTATCACGCCCGCCTCTGCCTAAAGAGCCTGATTTAACCATATTCCGAAAAGAAATTTTGTCTGTATTTTTTTCTCATTTTCCAAACTCGAAAAACACAGCCTTAGCATTTCTGAGTGCACCAAGCAACTTCAGTTCACACGACCTAACAATATTCTAAATAACCTATAGACTATGGAAAAGCATCCGACTCAGTAGAAGTAGCAGCAGTACTGGAAACATTACGGCGTCAAGGGGTTATGCTGCCAAACGTGCCAAACGGCATAACCCTTTGGCACCATAATGTATGGGTCGAAATTGGAATAGAAATTTGTGGAGGATATCGCCGCAACCTGAAGTTTTCAGATCACATTGGCTCTATAGCAATGGCAGGGACTAATTACGAACATTTCTCGAAGTCGCGAACCGAGAAAATGTTAAAGGGGTCTTGAACCACCTCCAGGGCTTCGTGAAAATACACATTCTAGGCTAGCGTACGGTGCAATGAACAGCTCAGCCAAATTCTCTAGTTGTATTCGGCGCGTGGCGTTCACAAACGGGGAACAAAGTTGCCACTTAGTCAGGAGCCCTTTTTTCCAAGAGAGGATACCCCTCACTCTCCTTGTAGCTTTGTCTCGTCATAGAGCATAGTCTGGCCTATTGCAGACATAAATTAACCCATTCGCTGCCTCCAGCCGCGTCTGTGTGCAGACCATTAACACCGCGTGGGTAGAGTTAGTGCACACAGTAACGCTACACTCGGAAGCAGAAACAAGTTGTGCGCCCGGTCAGCCATGCCGTTATAACATTGAAGACTGGTCAGATAACGCGGTGGGTAGGGCACTTCTCTCACGCCGCCCACCAGAGTCTTATCCTGCTGAGTTAAGAAAGAACGGGCAAGGGGGATTTTCGGTGACAATATCTTTGGTCCCCGCAAATCTTTCTGGAAAATTGTTTCGACTGTGTGTTTCTGAGAGCCGTCGATACACACAAAGCTGTTTTCAAAACCAAGCGTGAGAGGTGGTTCAGGACCCCTTTAAGTAGAGCTTGTAATGAACAGCCGGGAAACAAAAATAATAATGAATAGCCTAGCGAAGTAAGAGAAGTTTAAACAAACAATCAGGCTTTAGAATTTGTACAAGAGTGTGCATATCTATGACAACTATTAACAGGGGAGCCCTTCCACGAAAAAGAAATTCCCAGAATAAAAATGGGCAGGAGCGCATACAGCATACGTTCTTAGATTATGACCAGCAACTTACCGTTATCTCGTAAACGGAAGGCATATGACTGTGCCATTGTACCAGAATGGACTTGCGGCTGAAAAACTTTCAGGGTAACTAAGAAACTTGAGAATAAATTTACAACCACGCAACGTTACCGTGGAGAGAAAAATGGTCGGCGTAGCAAAAGTAGATACAAAGCCGAATTGATCAGAGCACATACCAGTGTAGCTGTTGTCATCGTTACCATTAACACAATAATAATGGACCTGGGCAGGTTATCTAACATGTAGGAAAGATAACAGGTCGACAGTGAAAGGAACAGAATGGTTACCGAGGAATAGAAAACGTACCTCAGGCAGACAAAAGATAATGTTGATCTTATTTAAGCTTTAATTATATTAATAGCTTCATACCATGAAGAGGCGTCGGGTTATACGAGCTGTGACGTCGAGGATGTGTAACACCTATCCATCGGCTGTTCCAAACATTTATCGACTGTCCCAAACACACCACACGGATACAAAAATTCGATTAGGAGCTCCGTTAGTTATATACAGCGTGAACCTAGTTCGCTTGCAGAAATTTTAGGTGCTTGGCCACTAAAGATCGATCGCAAGACAATGAAAGTCCTTCAATACTTCCTTGAATGCACCGCTATTTTTGATGAATACTGAATGAACTCTATTTTGCGAGTGCATCGTCCTAGTGTGTGTCGGACGCCAGCGGGGTCCTTTAGAAAAAAACTTTTGAACTCCTAAAGTGCAACCTTTTATGTTTCTATTTATTTCTTACTTCTCTTTTGTACCGCTTAAGTGAAAAGGGGAATCCGTCGCCACGAAATGGCGATAGCCTCTCTTTCATTTGCTTTTACATCAATTAAAGAAAAGTAGTGTAGTGTCAAAATCAGTCGCCGTGGCAAAATATTCAGAGGTCTCTGATCTCATGAAACGACAGCTTCATGACGAAAGCTATTCCGCATCAGCCACATAAACTGTTTGACATGGGTTGCCCTAATTTTTCACTAAATTCATTTGATTAAACTTTAATGCAATTTTACGTACTCTCCCAATTCATGTGACGACACGCCAATGTAATTAACATTGGCTGTGGGGCGCATAACGTCATATCCTTGGTCGAGGAACGCGGGCATGTGCCGCAGGTGATCGCATTATCGTGACGCAAGCGACAAACTTGACATGGTAATTATTTCTTCACCTGTTAGTAACTTTAATCGCGCATTCGCACCCTGCAATGCCAATTTCGGTACCACACCGAACGAGTGAGAGACGTCATCTGATTTTTCGTACTGTTCGTGTTGACATCGGCGACGCCAGTCGCTTTTCGGGTATTCTGAGGCGTACAGGGTCTTCGTTTTAATCATTCGCTTTACGCGGAACTGTGGAGCAACATCGATATTCCCATACCTAACCCCCAAATACATAGCTCATTTACGAAAGCAAAGGGCTATAGACGAGGGAACAAAAGACGTGGTACGCAAGATGTGCGCCGCGGGTTGCAGATATCAGCCCTTTAATCGAATTCGGTTACATTGTAAATACTTAATTTAATTGTTTAGTCACTGTTACCCGTTTCGCCTGCATCTCGCTTTCAGCTATAAATGGTCGTTGCAGTGTTCGACGCATCCGGCAAGTACCCGACCGGGGCTCTCCAGGCGACGCGCTCGGATTTCGGCGCGTTCGACGAGTGCCTGGAGACAGTGTTGCTGGACCGCGACGGAGACGTGGAGGCCCGCGGACAGTACTGCAGCCTGCTCATGTACGCTCGGAACAACAGTGACGCAGAGCAGTACATTCTGCCGGCCATCGAGATGGCTCATCCTAAGGTGAGCCATGGGGTGCCACGGGACTTCTTCGGTTTTTGTTTATGCTGTAGACTTTTACGTAGGCTTCATGAAGCGTTATATCGAAATGGGATCTCGTAAGGTATACAAGTGATGTAATTTGCAATTCAGTTTGCGTTCTTGTAGTCACAGTGGTCATTGAGTCATCATGTCCCATAAGGTCATTATCTGCTGGGATGCAATCGAGAAGAGCATACAGAGAGAGGAAGACATTGAAATAGCTTCGCACTGCATATTATTCTTTTACGATGCGTTATTGTTGACGTTCAATCACATAATGTTAACAAAAGTACGATAGTTGTATTTGGTTTCGTACGTTTTTTCTCAATGTTGTAAGTATATTTTTACCCTGATCCCTCCTGTTTGTGTTTTTGCTCTTCTACATTTTCAAAGTCCGAGTGCGGTGCAATGTTTCCGGTTCTGTAAGCGTGTCGAAGTTAAGCTGTGTTCTCGCCACCCTTTTATGTGGGACATAAAGAGGCTCTTTTTTTTTCTTTTTTTCGTGCCGCTGCATGCGTCCGATCTATCTGTGTATTTTTGAAAATAAAAAAACCTGCAGATCCCACGCAGTGTTGGGATTGGTGTCAATGCGAAGCAGTGAGCGAGGAAATTGAATCGATTCAGTCGACAGCGCCCTGGCGACTGAATCGTAGCTCATCGGATGACGTAACGTTGGCACTCACTTTAGTCCAAAGCACAGACGTCGGTCTCGTCGAAGAAAAATGCGCTACAGGGTGCGTTCATGTGCTACCATAGGCGTCGTTCGTTGAAGTATTCGTACGAGATCGAGCAAAACTACACGAAATCATACCGAATGGTAGCAGAACATATCCATTGCTTTCACAGTGTTCATCACACATTGCGTAACGTGCGCGATTCACGTTACACAAGCACCACAATAACAACTTCGGTCCCAATAGGTTTCTTTGCTCTATATACCGTGCGGGTGGAGCTGCCACAGCCTAGTGGTATAGCGTGCTTGCTTGGCATTTCGAGGGCCCGTGTTCGATAGATCCCTACCGCTTGGTAAGCAGCATGTGTACCGTGCTTGTTACGCTTACATTTCAATAGCAAGCTGCGACAAACGGCGTTCCTTTTTGTTTTAAGAGCAGAGCTCTTTAAGCCGCGGCCTTCCGGCGTGTGGGCCGATCCTGGAGGCTGGGAACCTCTGAGGTGCAGAAAACTACACGTGACTGTAGTGTCGTTAATCGTGACGTACGTGACGAGTATATCATGTTACTGATGTAAAGGTCAGTCATTCATGTTCGTCATACATTTATGCCATAAGTCGCAAATATTTGGGAGCGAGGGGCCAGGTGAACGAGGCGATCAGGAGAGCCCCGAGACGTAGATAGATAGATAGATAGATAGATAGATAGATAGATAGATAGATAGATAGATAGATAGATAGATAGATAGATAGATAGATAGATAGATAGATAGATAGATAGATACGGTCAAAGGGACTTAAGTTCGCGGAGAAATGCTTTGCATTTAATAAACGTTCTGAAGATTTTTTTTGTCGCATATGTCTGGTATACTTCATTCCGTAAAAAGCAAAACTGATATACTAAAAGAATGAGAGAGCACGTAGCAAACTTCTGCTTACGCTGCCATTGTGCTGCGTCCTCTGCTTAGGCCTGGAGTTTTTATTCTTCTTTCGACTGTACAACGTCGGTAGAACATATGAACCACCTCTTCACGCGATGTAGCACGCTGTTCGATATCGGCAGCTAACATCAGTTATAAACACGGAAAGTAAGCGCTCGCAGACACCGGTTTTTCTTTTTCCTTATTTGCATTTGTTAAAGAGAGCTCTACGGCTGACTTCCGCGAGTTCTTCCGTATTGCGAAGGCCATTTTAGCCTTAAGAAGAGCTGATAATAACGTCTGTAAAAACGTGCGGGATATTTGCGCAGCACTTTTTATTGCGATAGGAACATGCCAAATGACAATAGTTGAAAAGACATAAAACGCAAGAGATATAACCTGAATATGCGTAAGTACTCTCCTTGGCTGACGTGGATTACTTGCGTGATGGTGGACTACACCACCATCACGCAAGCACACGCATTCGCACTGAAAAGAAAGCACGTGTTATCAAAAGACAACAGCGAATCGGCGGCGCTGATGTCGCAAGTTTTCCAGGGAACGTAGTACCCGTCTCGGCCGCCATATGCACTAAAACCGGCCTCGAGGGCCATCATGGGGGAAAGCAATTGCTGCAATCACCGCTTGTCCGCACCAACCACACTTGTCACGATGCCAATATGAACGCACTTATCGCGACCAATAGGCAGCGAGCGTTGGAGTTGGGTAATTACGTGCGATCAATTTCGCACTTAAGGGCGTCGAAGGAAGCGCACGTGACAAAACTTGAAACGAAATCATAAGAAAGCTGGCGTGCTACATGCCAGCAGTGCTGTGAAGAATAATGAATATAACCAAGAACCTCCAGCAGCCAACTATTTCATTCCGCTTTTCAGTTGCCTGGCCATGCGACGAATTGTTTTTAAACCTCGGTCTTTCGTGTTCGTATCTTATGCTAAAACATATGTACGGGAATATTTCAACCAATCACGACGTTGAGCCTGTTACTATAGAAGCCAGCTGACCAATGGGGAAAAAAAAGCACTTGCGAAAGAGAGCGTACCACTGCGAATTCCTATACAAAAACGTTCCTCCTTCAACGAACATTGGTAAAAGTCAGTTTATGGCCACGCTGACGAGCTGTGTGTAACATATTTTGAGCCCATTAATTACGCCAGCATATATAAATCAAACCACGAGTGACGCATCAAATGATAAAGATATAGTGCGAAGCGTTACGACGCATCCTAGCTGCTCTATAGGTGTATCGCTGAGGACGGGGCTCTTGTCTGTCCCATATAATAGCCGGCGCCATCACATTGCTTTCTAACCATAAGGACCACATGCACGAGGCATCACTTAAGCGTGGAAGGTCGCCGCGGCGATTCTTTACTCTCCCTAATGGAGAACTCTGTGCGCTCTCCTACGCACGTTACTTATAGTCGTGAGCAAATGGCACAACAGTTGCCCTAACTACCACTCCAGCATAATTTTTTTTTGTACAAGAGCTCTGAAGTCAGTACACAATGAACGTACATTTCCGTGGCCAACTTTCTCTTTTGCATTACCTTTTGATTATAATTGAGCTGCCCCTACGGCGCATTTCAAGACCTCATTTGAGGTGAATTGCATGGTTATCTTAGTTTGTTTGGTTGTCTTGTGTGGGTACATATAAACTGGACTCCTTATCTCTAATAGCTTTAAAATAAGCGTTTTGATATAAGTATACTCCAAAAGAAGTGATTTCTTTTGTCACTTTGCCCATATAAAGGCTGTTTCTAACTCATTTCGTGAAACACCCGATGAATGTCTTATTGGCAGGCCATCAGCGTTGACATTCATATCCGCTCTAGCGATTGCAATACACCCCTTAACAGAGCTAATCGACAGAGACAGTGAAAAAGAAACGCAAAGTTCAAAGGGTTGGAAGGTTAACTGAGGACCTCCTCGGTAGCTTGCTCTAAATTTGGTCAGCGAAAAAGTGCGAATAGTTAAAAAGTATCAGAAAAACGAGAAGCAGCTGTCATCAAAAATGTGGACACGATCCCATGCATGCTCTAAGATATTTCACTTTATACCACCGTCATGACACGCTATATATGCGGCGATTTAACATTTCAACGCTTCTGTTTACCGAGCGTTCATGTGAACCAAGTGTTAGGGTTTTTGTTTTCGCTTTGTCCTTCTAGTTTCGTACTTTTCTTATTGATACGATGCAAGGAGATGTTGGTGCACAAATCAGGCGCCGGCTCCTCCTTGACTGTTGAGTGGGATGAACGTTCAACATGCATGGTTCAGCATTAGAAACCAACCAGCATTGTCACAATAACAGCAGTTCCATCACAACACAAAAAAGCACACATACGCTATTTAGAATGATCATCGGTAGGTCGCCCAATAACTCTTATCTTCTTCTATCTGCAGGTGAAAAAATTTGAGAAATACTTCTACGACGTCAGATTCCCGACGTTTCGGTTGGCGATGTGCACCATGGACTTCTGCAACGAGCAAGAACTGCAGGCTTTGGCTGAAGCAAGTGGGTGAACCATGCAATTTCCATTTGAGAAAATAACTTCGCAAACTATCTTATTTGCGCCTTTGACAAGTATTCACATCATGTTTCTTTTTCTCTTTCGATTTCCCTTTTTACGAAGCACTACCTCTAGGCAATGTTCGTCCCTTATCTCTACTATATTGTATGTATATTACCTGAAGTGATGGCGTTATTTGCGACGTAGAAACTGTGCGTCTCTCTCTCTCTCTTCTTTTTCTCTTGTTCGCTTCACCATCGCTAAGTGCGTATGGCTCCTTTAGTCGGAACCTTTTCTTTCACTATGATTGCATGTATCTGTTAATCGTACTGTGTTGAAAATCTAAAGACAAACACAAGTTGCACTTCGGTGCCTGCCTACGCGCGTGTGACGTTTGCAGACCTCGCATATAATCTTTTACGCCGTGGCAAACTGCGTCGGGAAATCGTCACTATTAGCATTTGCCACTGAAATTTCGAGGAGTTTAATCTCACACCGGGTTCAAGACGATTATGTCCGTTGGACAATCGACAACAAATGCTCGAAGTCGCTGGTGGAGTGCTTCCATCCCCTCGCCTTGTGACATATATGCAAGCACCGAAGACTAGCAACCTCTCCGGAGCCCAACGTTTTCATATATCGTGCACCGACCAGTGACGATAACAGTTACTGACAGCGCGGGTGTTTCCTGGTTATTCGCAGTTATTCCCCCGGCAGTGGATTTCAAGGTCAAGTACTGCACTACCAGTGTTGACGCCCGTATGACTCCGGCGCAGTGCCTCATTATGTGAGTATACAATGGAAGTCACATTGTAAGGAAATTCGAACGTGTGGCATTATACTATATCTCAAAAATTATCATAGCCAACCTGAAACCGCATTTATAAACTTCTCTTTCGTGAGTTATTTTTAGCATTCACGAGCCATCATCGCTAATGATGCACGTCGAGCACCATGATTCGCGGAAATATTATCTTACAATCATTTTCATCATAAGACATATTTGCGAAGGCAGGCACTCTTCAATGAAGGTTGACCCCTTAAAGCGTCTTTTACCGCAAAACAACCTGAACGACACTAACTCAGTCTAGACACATAAAGCACTTTTAAAAGCTTTCTTGGTAAATTTCGCAATCATAGGTTGAATAATCAGTGAGTATAGTGCCTTATCAAAACGTCATTTTTTTTATTATCTGGTGCTGCGGCGGCTGCATTTCGATAGGAGGCGAAATGTTGAGGCCCGTGTGCTGTGCGATGTCAGTGCACGTTAAAGAACCCTAGGTGGTCAAAATTTCCGGAACCCTCCACTACGGCGTCTCTCATAATCAGAGCTGGTTTTGGGACGTTAAACCCCACATAACAACATAATTATCTGGTTTTCTCTATCTGAAAGCCCTGCGCCTAATGCGTCAATATAGGATTTCGCACCTTTCGACTACGTTTTCTTGTGTAGAGCGCCATGGCTGAATAAATGTGCTTCGACCTTCGTCAATTCAGTATTTGGTTTTTATAGACCATGCAGGGGCCAGATTCACAAATTCTTTCGTTCGTTATTGCCCTTCGTCATAGGTCGGATGCTTTCACAGCATATTCGCCAAATCAAGATTGGCTCAGATCTTCTCTTACGAGCCATTCTAGCGTAAGAGATTTTTGCAATTCGATCCCCGGGACATTATTCACAAAACTCCTAGGGCTGGAAATGCCCTCTGGCATCCGCCTGCTGGCTTCCCTAGTGATATGTGCAACGTCACGTCAGGATTGTCTGAAATTTTATCTCACGAAGAAAGCGCGTAACAAGTTCTTGTTCCAGTTCGTGGGCACTGTTTCTTTTCTGTGGTCATCTGTTTTCGCAAATGATAGGCCCAACTAAATTGGCTCAATATTTCTCTTGCGAGCAACTCTGACGTACGGAGCTTTCGCGAATACATGCCCGAATTGTTTTACTCCCGCGCCCGTGTTTAGGGTTAGCATATTTAATTCTTTCTTTCTTTTTTATTTAGAGAAATAATCGCCAGGCATATGGCGCCGTAGAAGGCTGAGCTGCCCATATCAGTGAGGCGGGCGTCCCCGAATTTTCACCTGTCTGCGCGGTCAGCGCACCAAGTACGGGTTTGATACGTCACATATGATGGCGAGCGAAGCACGCGCGGGAAGCATATGGCGAAGACAGCCCGGAAACAATCCTGGTCCTTCGTTTCACCCGACCCCCAACCTACGCACAAAGATGGTTACCCGCTACAAGGGATGAAGTTTGTGGACTCGTATTGACAAAGCGACAGAAATGATTCTAATATGATATTTCCGCTGATATTACCGTTTTACAGACGATCAGCGAAGCCGGCTGGCCAATAAAAAAAAGGTCTTATGAAATTGAAGCTTTGTGGATTCGACCCCGGCTGCATAGAATGCAATGAAGCCCATACTGACCAATAGTCCAAGCAGACACAAAAATCTATATAATTTCATAGCGAACAAGTGCGCGAACTCCAAGACGATATCTTCATCCATCTTTAGCTAAAGTGCATTTATTACAGGGCCTGTATTCACAACAGCAAGTTATGATAAAAATGCCCTTAAGAGAAAATTGCAGCAAACCCCGATGCTGAACATATATTATAGAGCCGGCAAATAACAAGCAGCATTTATGAAAGGGAAGGTTTGTGAATTCGCCCCCGAGTCATGTATATGAAACAGTGTGTGTGTGTGTGTGTGTGTGTGTGTGTGTGTGTGTGTGTGTGTGTGTGTGTGTGTGTGTGTGTGTGTGTGTGTGTGTGTGTGTGTGTGTGTGTGTGTGTGTGTGTGTGTGTGTGTGTGTGTGTGTTGCAGTTCACTCAATTTATATTTCTAATCATTGCACTTTATGTCTTCTTTTTCTCAGGCAGAGAAAATTAAGTTGGGGTAAACATTCCAAGATCGCAATTACGTATTCCGAAGTATGCCAAATGACGTCGTACATATGTGCTGAAACCAGCAGTACTGCGTTAACCTCAAAAGTGAATTTCGCAAGGACCCTTCAAAAGGTTCGCGCTTGACTGCAAATAATGTTCCTCAGTGTCGTACAGCGTGGTACAAGACGCAAACTTTCCTTCTGCCCTCTATGTTGCGGTGCTCACCGTATACAGCTAAACAGACAACTAATCCAACAGCGGCCATCTTAAGTACCATTCCAGTTCTCATGTAGCCGACAAGACGGAGTTTCGTGAACACAGCATCGGAGACAAAATCGATGCATACTACTTTGCTGTCCAAACAAGGTGGCGGCTGGGCGTATTGCTTCCAACTTGCTGGGATCCTCGTCACCCCGTATTTTGCGTAGATTCGAGCGCGAAGCAAGTGAAAATGGTATTAGCTTTGCGCGTTTTCCTTAGCGATCTCTTGTCAACGGGAGGTGGCGTCACGTCTCACAGATGTCATCAAGACACGTCTAACGACTAGGACGCGAAGCTGTCTTCTATGGTGCCGGTGCAGACGGTCTACGATGCTGTCCAGGGACCGTATTCACAAAAACATCTTACGCTAAAAATGTTCGTAAAAGCATATTTCAGCAAATAATGATGCTGGACATCTCATTCTCAAAGGCAACTGACCAATGGCAAGGCCACTTTCGAAAGAGAAGTTTTGTGAATTCGGCCCCAGAGCGTCTGCCGCGCTTCTGTGTCCCCCGATATTTCACATGTTCCGAGGTCGTCGGCCCTCCGCATCACGACATAAGCAAAACAAAGTTGTCACACAGCTTTTCTTTTTTTTTCCTTTTTGCTTCCAGCGCATTCCTGGCCCTTATCGCCTTTTTAGTCGTCTTGGGCACCGGAATAGACGCATACACAGAAAGTAAAGCCCCCAAGTGCCGACACAGTAAGTACCGTACGCTTACTCATCCACTCGTTTCTGATGTATAATGTATGCGCAACCATATAACGGTGCGTAACTTTTTATATTGACTTAGCCTTTACACGCTAACAAGTTTTCCTACTTGTGTTACTCCTCTTTAAACTAAACGTCATCCGCCTCATCGCAGGCGTTCATATGTAAACGGACGTATATTAACTGAAACAAAGAAAACACCGGAGAGCCTTAATTTTTTGTGATTTTCTTGCAAAGGTGCATCAGTTCACCCGTGATGTCTGATGTCTCTTTAAACAATATGCACCGATAAACAATATGCAAAGATATTTGAATTCCAGCCCGGCTTAACTAGTGTAATACTACTAGCCTAGCTTCACGATAGTCCCTTTGCAGTTGAACGTCCTTATTCACGATGTGTTTGGTCGCGATGAATACGTTTGGTCGTTCGTCATCGACTGGGGTCTTGGTTAAACTGGTGCAAACAGTTCATAAACGTTTGCATTCTGCCCACTTTTTTTTTCTGTCAACCTATCGCTCAGGACACCTGGTGGTTCGCGAATACATTTGAGCCTTCAGTATATTCAAAATAAACGCTGGCAAACATCAGTCAGAAAGCCAGATCCAGAAGCAAAAAAAAAAAAAGTAACAGGCTAAGGTTGCGTTACCTGTGCAGACATTCTTCCCTTTTCCGTGCAGAAGCAACGTCAGCCGACGACAAAATTGTGGAACTGCTTGACTGCCCGTGCAATCACCACACACCTTGTAATCAATGCCTTAATGTTTTATAATGGCCAGGCTTACTGCCATCTTGCGGATGCGCGTAGAGTAAGGTTGTGGACAGCCATACAGTGCTTGTCAGAGACAAACCACGAGAAAAAGCAGCCGTCATCATTCAGCAGAGGGTTCTGTATACAGGGTTCATCCATAGCCTCTTTTGAGCCAGTCACATACAACAGGAGGCAGAATAATATGCGTTGTGATATGACCGTACGGCTATTGGAGACATTGTGAGTTACGTGACAATTTCAGTAGGGGGTGCTTCTATTGTCATGGACCGAAAGCGGTTAAACGCTCCTCCTTATCTTGATCTGCTTAAAGGGCAACTCCGGCGGTTTTTTCATCATGTTCAGACGTCAATGCTTTCCAATGGTACCGGCATTCCTGTAACCGCCAAGGTGGTTCAGCTTGCTCAGAAATGCAGCAATAATCTTAAATAACCGATTAAAAGTCGTCTTCAAACCGAAACCGAAACGGGTGGATGCTTCGTGGAGCGTGTGCGGTGACGTCGCAACCTTCCCGTCACCAGAAATGTGGAACTGACGCCAAAGAAATGCCAGTGGCGAAGTCATCCGACGATATATTGAGTTATGCCAGCTTTTCTGATCTTGACAGCGATGATTTGAGCGCTGAAGCATCGCCGTTTTGCTTTTGAAGGCCCTCTGGCTCGGGTATGCAGCGTAGAGGTGATGATGTCAAAAACACAGAGTGGCCCGCGTGAAAATCACAAAAAAAAATTTAAAATTCGTTTACAGGAAAACTAAATGAACTACACCCGCCTGACCTCGGATATATCATTACAGTACCGAGGAGAATATATATTGAAACTTTTATTGAGATCCGTGGATACTGAAAAATCGCCGGAGTTGCCCTTTAAATGTAGAAGCACAGTAAAAGCCTCCATTTGTGCAACAAGATGTTAAGTTCACGTCACGCAATACTTTCGTTGCACTGTCCTTTTATAGTTTTGATGGCATGCACTCTGTCTGAAATAACTTACTTCAAAATAAATATGGGATTTACAACAACCATATAAAAATGCATCGCTGTCGTATTTAACGCTGTACGGAGAGTGTAGGACGTATAGGCATAGGCACGAATTGGTAAATAGAAGTATAATAGCTACGATCTTTTTGGGAGGGTCTTCAAGCATCTCAGTGAGTACTAGCCTGCAGAAAGAGATGCGTCACCATCGCTCCTTTTTGTCTGGCCTAAAACAAAATAGAAATTCCTGAAGTGTTCCAACATTTTCTTTCACCTCCAAGTGTCATGCGTGGATCCGTAGCTTCTGCTATGGAACTGTGATAGCATTTTAGTAGGGGTTTGCGAATATTCGAAATTTCGAATAATTTTCGAATAGCGTTTGCTATTCGATTCGATTCGCACTTAAATTTTACTTAAATTCGCACTTAAGTTTTTCGAAGTTGGTAATTAAGGGGAATGAACGCGCTATGTTGCGTGTCAAGTGGCCCATTTCCGCACGTAGTCCGCTTCTCGGCATGACAGTTTCGTACTGCGCCGAAGTTACTTTGTACTGCGGCAAAGCTAACACTTATGTACCGCGGCGAAATTACCACTCGTATGCTGCGGTGAAGATAGCTCAGCTTTCTGTTGCACATTGCTCTGTTGGACTGTTCCTCAGGACTTTCGAAGGATACTGCTGCAGTACACAGGTCATGCAATAAATATTTTTTGCCCATCCTGAGCGGAATAGTTCTCCTTAATTTGACATGGTAGTAGTAAAGAAATATTAGAAAATTATTCGAAAAATATTCAGTTGGATTCGCACTTGAACATAAATATTCGAATTCGCTTCGCACTCAAAATTTTTCTATTCGCACAGCTCTACATTTTGGTGATGTAAGGGGGCAGGTCGGCCTCCTGTGTAAGCGACAGTCCACTTCCATTGCATTAATATTTTATTGGCTTCAGATTTAAGGGATGGAAGGCAAGCGAAGCTTTTACACTAACAATAAAAAGCATTGCAAGAGAAAGTATTGTCCTAAATAAAATAGTTACCTCAGCCATGGGGAGGCTATGCGACAATGGAATTAGCAAAGCAGTTATAGTGTTTTTAAATGTTTTCTCATGCTTCTTTTGTGCAAGTTATTATCGTATCATCCATTTCTACCTTCGGCTTTATCGTTCCCTGCTCGGAAAATGCGTCGTCTTCCGATTGTTCCTGCTGTCACTAGAACATTGGCTTGGGGGTTGACGAACGTCAAAAGACCCATGCACCACTGGGCAGCATTCACTGGTAATATACAAGGTTGTCCAACCCAACAAGCGTGAGCACGAGGCGCACGTACGCTTATTCAAATCCTGTATAAGCCAATATTGGACATGCGCCTTTCGAAGCAACAGTCTCCATTCCAGAAATTCGCTGGCGGACGTACCAGTGGGTGTTGCTGCACGTTTATTGAGGACAGACTAAAATGAAAGTGCATGGCTGCAAACGATTGACACCACCCGATGCAGACCGGTTGCTCCTTAGGCATCACCCATGCCTTGGCCATTGATAGTGTATACGTCAAATGGCCAAGTATCGTGTGGGAAAGCCTCTGTTCTTGGTAAATTGTCCATTGAAAGTGCACACTCTCCTATTTTTAACAATATTGTGCGAGCGTTATTCGTAAACCATGCATTGCGCTGGCGAGAACCGGCGATAGTGTGCGCATGCGCGGGAGGAACAGTTTGTTGTGAACGTTTGCTACATACTGTTAAAATACGCTGTCTCGAGAAAAAAAGAAAAGAGGGCACTGGCGGTTCTGTTTGAACTACACTGCGCATGTGCATAACTTAACGGGCGTGCACGTGATCCAACGAATTCCAATGAACGACAATAAATGAACTTAATCATGACATACTGGTTGTCCTTGCATAATACCGTTTCAATATTAGCGAAGGGAGGTTAACGCTCTCGCAATACTGCCGTTAACTACAGTACAGTATTAATACTATTTTACCTAGACTACTTAAGCACTACTGTATGGTGGACATATGCATAACTCGTGAACTGCTACAGCTGTGTTCTTTCAGTCAGACATAAGGGGAATATGCATGACCCACACGTCCCTACTATTCATTTTAGTATTCTTACGCACATTGTTAACCTCCCTGCCTTTTCTATTCATCTCTCTTTACGGTTGTATAAGTAAAAAAGAGGAGTAGCGCTACGTCCGTTGCAACAGATTTTATGTACTCAGTTTGTTTTACATACGCTGCAAAAATGTACATTGAGAAAGGTACATCTTAATGTTACGTTGAACTTTGCCAGGGTGAACCTGCCTCGAAAGGTCATTTGCTAACATTATTAAAGGATCTGCAATATTGCCACAGTCACCCTTACTGAGATTACTGTTCTATCATGAGTGCCCAGTACCGAAAGCCATTACCGCGCAAAGAACCCCTTATTTTACACCAACACGCAACGCAAAATACGTTCGAGTTAATGTTGCGGTGTGCTACCGGTTTGAGGTAGCAGTCAGCTGTTCTGCTCGTGGTATGCGCGGCGCGTGAGGTCATGATTTACCACCGCTTGCTTTTTATGGACAGATGCCCTGGTCCGGGTGGCGCTCTGCTTCTCCCTTCTGAGCAACACGCGCTCTATGCTGAGCATCAGCAAGGACGAGAACTCGGACGCCTACAGGTTCCAGTTTCTGCACGGACTCCGTTTCCTTAGCATCGTTTGGATCGTCATCGGCCACTGCTACGGAATGCCATCGGACGTGTGGTGTGAGTACAAACAAAGCACATTTGTGATAAACGCAGCCAGATTTTGCGGTGTCGCCGCGTGAGATCCCAACACAGACTTATGGCTCTGCTCGGGATTCGCCTACCTTCGGCGAGTCCAGAGCAGGCGATTAAGCGAATCCCTTAGGCGAAGCACCTAAGGAAGTGCCTAAGTACAATAGAGAGTACATATTTATTGCGGGGTTTCAAGGCAAATGCGTCTGTAAAATGAGCCAGCTAATACTCCACAATCTTGTTTGCTACTGGAGACAAAACCAAAACAAGACGGGTGAGCCAAGCTATCAAGGGTTGCGCAACACAAGTTGACAAATCCCCCATTAGTATGCCCTCATGCGCGTCCTATTTCGCAAACGGAGAAAACAGCACCTCATGCCTGGGTTTCTATGTTTAATCAATACATGCATGCGGCAAATTCTCAACGGATATTCGCTTGAGAAAAAAACGAAGGAGGAGGGGGGGGGGGGGGTGCATCGCGGAAATGATGCGAGGTCCTGCAGCACAAATAGTCTTCATGACCACCCCCGTCACGAAGAAACAAATACACGAACAAACAAACGGCGCGCCGCTCACGAGCGAGACAGAGTGGGAGCGATACGCATTAACTCCAATTAGTGTGCGTCATGAACTCTACAAACATAGCAAAGTTGGCATCTTCGCGAATGCTGTCATCAAATAATTCCCTAAGAAGCGCGGCCACACATACGGAACTTGAAACATACGTTGGTTTAATTATAGAGCGCTGCCACGAGTGTTCCCTTGCTACATAAAAAAAAAATAGCTAACAAACAGAAATAACAGCTGGCATGTGTTTGGCAAGTCTCCAGGCGTGTCGTTTTTTTTTTTTCCTGTGTATTATCATACGGGGGAAAATAAGAACACACGCATTAATGGCGCACCAGTCTACAGTTTACGGCCTTCATCCGTTTCGAATAGACTATATACATTTCACGAAAATGGAACAGGCTTCGTTATGAGCAAGAGTTATATTATACGACTATAGTCGAAATTATACGACTGACGACTTGGCGTTTGGTCGCACCACGACACCAAGGCGTTTTCGTTTTTATGCATACGAGGAATTGACACTGCTGCTGCTGTGGAGAATAGAGCTCGCAGCATCTGGTGCAGCGATTGAGCATTGCATCTTAGATTCTATGCTTCAATGTAATACACGCCGCTTAAAACGTGCTCATTGAAGTCCGAAGTCTGGAAGAACGAGTGTTGAAGCCAAATTGTGGACGCAAAAAATTGACGGAGTGTCGCGTAAACCGTGTAAACGTGTACGAACACGATCAGCGTGCTTGCAGTTGAGTAGCGCAGAGTACACTGTGTACACTTTTCTAACTTACGTCAACCAAGGTACACTGAACAATACTGCTGCGCAATTAGTTTGACTGAGTTATTACTAAAACACATTAAAATGGAACTTTGCACTTGTGATCGCACCGCACTTTCCTTGGCACGTTACCAAGATTTAATATAAAACAGCAAGAAAACAAAGCGGAATTTGAGCGAGGTTGCACGTGTGGACGAATGCTGTGCAAGCAACTTCTTCATTAGTGAAATCTGTTGAACGTTTGTTGATGTAGTTGTCTCTTCCAAGATCCGCGGCGGCTTCAACGATAACGTGCGTGTTGTTTATGTCGGGCTAAAAATGCTGCCTGTACGACCAGTGGAACGTGGTTAACGTCACCAAATACGCGATTCATGGTAAAACATTCTCACTGGGCTGTCGTAACAACTTACTTGGTGTGTTTTGAGCTATCTCTCATTACGTCTCTGTTCGCTTACCGGTGTTCGCGTCGCTGCCTCCAACTTAAATAGCCCATCAAGCAGCTTCCACGAATCGCCCGCACTATACGTAAGCACTTCACAGTACAAGAAGTCTTTTTTTTTCCTTAATTGCTTTCGTTCAGCGCGGCTTGCGTTAGCGGGTACACTGTTCCATTTTCACGTTCTCAAGAAATACATACATGAACAAACTCACTCTCCACGGGTCTACCAAGATGCGAGGGGCGCAGTCTCATCACGGAAGTGAGCTCAGTAATATTCACGCGAACCGGTCGTAATTAAAATTAATTAGAAGGGAAACTTAGGTGGCTGCGCTCGATGGAGGCCTCTGATCCCGCGCGAACGCGCAATTCAAATGTGCCGAGCACTAAGCAACCACTGCTTTTTCTTCTTCCATGAATCTTGCGAATACGTACAAAGCGGGCCACACAGTACATGTGTTACAAAGGGAAATAACAGTGCTCAGACTGGACTAAGAAAACAACCAATCAAAAAAAAAAAAAAAACGAGAAAAGGCGCCGACACTTAGCTGCTTATCAATTGGAAGACATTGTACATACCGGGTACTTCAGCGAACACTTTCGAAAATTCCCAAAGAAGGGTCGTTTAAGAAAAGGTATAGTTCTCTTAAGGAGCAAGGTGTCAGGTTCGGCGGACGTACGCAATTGTGAGAAACGTAAGCATATAGCACAGCTAATTGCCTAAAACTGTCTAATCGACTGTTTAATTACCAGCATTCCTGCAGTTATTACCAATGGCAAGTTTGTATCACGAGAGACGAGGATGTGGTATAAATTTTTATAGCAAAGATAAGTCGCTCTGTGAAGCCCTAAGGCCCGCAAAAATCGGGCGCCTTTCCCCCCACGACACCGAGACTCGTAGCACAAAAAAAAAACAAAAAAAAAACGCCGGAAGTAGCAGCGTCCAAATAAGTTACGACTCGTAGTTTGCTGTGATAACTAGCCACCTTCTTTCACCCAGCAAACCAGCAAAAGATAACGCTAGCTGCTGCCCATGCTGAGCTTCGAAGTTCGTAGCTACTAAGGGAAAATGCCGTCGTACATTTCGAATTGGCTCCCGCAATCTTCGGAACACTTCAACAGCGGAGGCTACGTCTACACGTAATTTGCGGCGCTCTTCATACGCTCAGTTTTGCTTTGGTGCAAAAAAAGAAAGAAAAGAAAAAGCCCAGACTTTCTCGCCCGCAGAGCTTTAGACAATGATTTGTGTTAAAAATAGTCAAAAATTCGGTGTTAACAACAAATTCGGTTACAAATTCGGCGTTAACAACAATCTCGTCAATGCGCTAATTATTGAAGGGTAATAAGTCCTCTAAAACTTATCAGCAAGTTGTTGACACATTGCAAGTCCGTCGCAGCTAATAGTTGCCTTCTGAAGAGACGGCCTGTTGCCCTCGAAGAGCGTGTTTTGAACAATTTTTTAAAGAGGCTGAAGGCGTGAAGACAGAGATGAGTAATAGACCCTCGTAATTGGCAACAAAATGGGGAAGGGTTTAGTCAACGTTTTAGCCTGAAACTAGCCTTCATCAGGAATCCTGATAGCCGGGAGCCGGCTTCCTTGCCTGAAGAATGCCGGTTCCCAGCTGAAACATCGGAGCCATAAAAAGTAGTTTTCGTTTGGTACATCCTTGACTTCGTAACACACACACACACACACACACACATATATATATATATATATATATATATATAGAGAGAGAGAGAGAGAGAGAGAGAGAGACCTATCTAGTGGTTCCAGTGCGGACAGACCTAAAATATCATTCGAGCGCATGCCTTCCATGGCACCGTACAACGAAATTTATCTCACACAACGTCAGGGCACAGCCGTAATTCCCACACTGTGCGGCAAAATTGCTTTCGGTACCGTTTTTTAATGAACTGGCTTGTTCTCGCAGCTCATCATCGATACAAAGCGTTGTCTCTTCCGCATACGCGTATACATTGCCGCATGAAGGTTTCGTTCGTACGCGGCACATGTCGCGCTCTTAGTGAAGAGCTTCGGGTGCTTCTTGGGACCAGTGTAACTTCCTTTTTCACTCACAAGGCGACGCATATATATGCCACTCAGCTTCATGGAGGCTGTAAGGACGACATGAACACAAGCGCGCCCGGCTGCTTTCTAGATTCTATGTGTGTCCCCTTGAGAGCATAAGGTCGCAAGGTACGGGCCAGTTGTCATGCATTTTCAACGTCAGTTTTTTTTTTTCTTCAAACCAAATTGCGAGACTGATTGCTGCGGGTTGCCGACGTCAGCCGCTCTTGTTGCTGGCTGGAAGTACTGACCTAAGGTGCAACAGTAGCTCTAGAGGGAAAAAAAAGGAAGCAGCAGCAGCAGCTATCCGCAACGTCGTGGTCGTTCCCTATGTTCCAGGAGTGTGCAAGATAAAAGGGCATTTTCTTATCCCTTGTAAACGCTTTAACCATTTGCATAAAATGGCTTTCGATTGTACAATTATTAATAATTTATGGGGTTCTACGTGTCCGACGTAGATATTATTAACAGGCACGTCCGGCACTTGGGGGCTTCGGAGTAATTTCTACCAGCTGAAGTTCTTTAATGTGTACGTGAATCTAGGTACGTGAGCATTTTTTTACATTTCGCCCCATTGGAATGGGGCTGTTGTGGCGGGGATTAGATCCCACGACTTGGCTTTACATAGTGTTTACGCCTATTGGGATTAGACGAGCTCAAACTTCGCTTTAATTGGGAGCCTCGATCCTTGGGCACAGCTAAAGGAAGGTTGGCAATCGCCTACAGAAGTTCGTAAATGGTACAAAACGATTTATGTTATAGATACATTGTTCAGTGTTGGATGTTCTATCGCCTCGCTTCACCGTGTACTTTATCTGCCTCGGTTTTTATCATCTTAATATATTCCGTGATCCTTCATTTAAATTAATGTACTCAATTTTATTGAGTTATTGTAGCTTCTATTTTGATGTTTTAACACAGAAGACTTCTATGCCGCGGTTCACCAAATCTTGCTAACGTCATTTCCACCACAGGAACGACGTCGTAAGAACGATCGTGAACCAATAACGACCTACCCCACACAACTGGGATTCGAACATACGACGGCCTGGTGATGCGACGAGAGCTCCTGGGCGCTGCACCACTACACCACCGAAACATGAGAGATACATGAAACAAACAGGCCTTATGTCTTCATAGCAGCACCGCTTTGCAATTTGCGCCTGATTGATATTTAACATTGCCTCGCTTTCACTGTACTTTCGATGGATGGATTGATGGATGGATATTACGAGCGTCCCCTTTATAACGGGGCGGTAGCCGGGCCACCAAGCTCTAGCTTTATTTCTTTTTCCTCTACAAACATTTCTTTTCCCGCATCACACATATTTTCACAACTAATTTTTCTCCTCGCCTACCTATTTTATCTATTATCGTTCTGCTGTGATGTAACAATCTTACCCGAACTACCTTGCGCTTTTGTTTGCTCCATACTTTTGCGCCACCAATACTCTAAGCACCTTTTACTTATCTCTATTGCCGACATGTTCAGCTTTCCCGCGTTACCCCAGAAATCCATGGCCTCCTGTAGGGTAGTGTCCACAGCTACACCTGGGTGGACATTCAATCAAAATATGATCTGTCGTTTCCCTAGCTTTTCCACAGCACGTATGCATGTGCCCCCTTCTTTATCGAATTTCGCTCATGTAACTTCGGGTTCTCAGGCAACCGGTTCGATTCTCTGCGGTTGTACCGCCATCTAGGAGCGGTGGAGTGAAGTAGCGAATTGTGACACTGAAGAACGCCGACGGCGAGCGCTTTGGTAGTCGCGTCGCAGCGGAGGTTGCTGCTGTTCGCGGAGTTTTATAGCGCGCTTTGTCTTTTGCGTTGGATTAGCCTGTGACGCCTCTACGCCTATAGCCTAGCTGCGATGATCAACGCTGTTTCTATGCCGTATTCTGGTTCTTGTATGATGGCACTGAATTGAAAGCGGCTGCGCCAAACTCCCCAAAAGGGCAACTACGTCCGACGGCCGAATATCACGTAGATACATGCTTTTGGTGTAGCAAGAGACGGCTCAGCGAGAAGCGGAACGCGTCTGCCCGTTCAAGGCTCAAACTCCGAACACTGACTCTCGCGTTCCGGGAGTTGAGCACTTCGCAACACAACTGGCTACCGTTACACATCACACAACAAGGAGAGGAGTTGTACCTTGCCCAATAAACGCGCTGGCTGGAAGCCGCGAGCCTATAAAGCCCAAAAGACTGCCGCCGACAAGCAAATCATGCGTCTTTCGCTGCAGCGGAGTGTGAGTTCACTAAACAATATGCTGCCGTTCGGTTTCGCTTGCATTGTTTCACCGTCTGCGAACATCTCTGATTTGTGGCAGGTTTGCGTAGGGCTCCTGTGTGTGCAATGCAGTGTCTCCGGAGAAATGTCCTTCGTTGTACAACATTCCCTCGAGTGCCAATTCTCGAGGGTCCTTGCGCAGTGTCAGGGTGCATGCGATGCCTACACTTCCTCTAGGTTCACATGTCCAGAATACCCAACCCATCTCTCCCCTCGATTCGCCAGATTGCCGCTTATGCATTGAACAGCTTCGTGAAAACACGTTTCATTTTCGCGTTATATCAATTCTTATGACAGAGGTGTCAACGAAATTTTTTTAACTATCTGGCTCTTGGTAAATATTCCTGAGTGGGCGTGTGCCATAGGACTTGGTCTGCATCCTACATCCTTCATCAGGTGTTGCACTGAAAGCAGAAGGTAACAGGGCGCGATCGTGTTCACTTCATGTCTTCAGCCCCCATGAAGCATACGCGTGTCCTGCCTTTTGAGTGAAGAAGGAAGAGGCAATTCCGCTTGTCTCAACAAGCACATGAGGCCCTTAAGTGCACGACATAGGTCGCCTACGAAACAAAATCTTCATGCGGCAAGGTATACGTGGGACAAGCAAGCATCTGCGTCAAAGAACGACTGCGAGAATACGGCAATTAATTAAAAACCGGTACTGGAACCAATCTCGTCACACATTGTGCCAGGCACGTCTGCGCTCCTGCCATGTGTGATTTATCTGCCCGCATGGGGTATCCTGAGAGGTATGCTCATCGGGAGACTTCCAAGGCCCTTTCCATCGGGCAATAAAGCGAACAGTGAGTGAGCGTGCCGTGGCTGGCACTAGCAGAACAATCCGCTACTACCCTCGATCACTTGAATTGTAATTATTGCCGTGTGTGTGTGTGTGTGTGTGTGTGTGTGTGTGTGTGTGTGTGTGTGTGTGTGTGTGTGTGTGTGTGTGTGTGTGTGTGTGTGTGTGTGTGTGTGTGTGTGTGTGTGTGTGTGTGTGTGGTCTCATCCAACAAATATTCAGCTGGCAGTCTTCATCTTTTTCCGTCTTTTCGTTTCTTCGTCCTGTCTGAGCACAGTTAATTCTTTCTTTTAGGCATGTGCTAGGTGTCCCCCGTTCGCACAGGCCACAGCCCGACCAGTGTGTGCTCTTTGAAAATCCTTCAGAACCTAATTGAACTAGCACAGGTAGCCATTCAGCCTGCTCACCTTGCGCTTAAGGCCGAACCCCATACGCGCAAAAACGCACGCGACCGCGACGGGCGACGCGACGCAGGCACCGTCGCACGAGCTGTTGCTTGCATAACCACACCTCATTCACGCGACAACTTCGGCGAGCAATCTCCGATGTTACAGGAGGGCGTCGACTTAGCAGCAAAACTAGTGCATTGCCTGCGGTATATAATGTAATGTGCTTTGTTGCAGAAAGGTGCACAAACTATTTTTTTTGTTATCTGTAGTTCTTTCAGGGTCAGTGCATGAACATGAAGCAGATGGCGGGAACTGGCAGTACATCATAGATATACGTCATGATCCGGCTTTTTGCTATTGGCTACTTGGGCATAGCGCTTCCGGGCGACGGACGACTGATTCTACATTTCCGAAACCGAGCGATCGCGCGATTTTGACTACGCGACACATTACGCAAACAGCCTGATTCGTGCCTCATCGCGTCACGCTGTCGCGTGCATTTTCAGGCATATGAGGTTTCGCTTTTAGAACAAGTCCCTCGTGTAAATTGCTCTTGTAAAAAAAAAGTGTCTTGGTGGGTGAGCCTGTAAATGAGACTTTCGCATAACCATTATCGTCTTTAATACACTATCCCGGCAAAGAAACATTAGCATGCCATTCGACACTCCCCCGGTATCCGCACGTGGAAAGTACCGGATTCCACAGAAACAGAGTGACATGTCGCTTTATGTTTTTCTTCTTGGCTTTCCCCAGATATACAGCACACTGGTTGCCCCCCTCCCCCTGCCCCTAAAAAAAGTCCACGCATCTCCACGAAGTGAATCATGAAGAGTGGACGAAGCACTGGGGATCGTTCGGTGTCACCATAAATCACCCATGACATTGCCACTCGGGCATGTAAATGAGTGACAACGCGTGTGTATATTTACACACACCTAGTCATTCATTCTCCTGGTCTAAATGAGATTCCTGCGCTCCCACGTCGTAGATCGTGCCGAGTTCTGGATTGCATTTAGTTAACGCACACGCTGCGAGTCTTTATTTTTCAACTACGCACAAGAGAAATCTCCCACCGGCACTACATTGCAGGTCAAGATCCAGTGCCTATATATGCGGGGTGGGCGGTGAACGGTTGTGCAGCGCGAGCAGTCGGTTTTTTCAATCAAGAAACTCGCTAGCAGACACTGCCTGCGTCGGCGTTGTCTCTCGTAGGCGAGGGCGCGTTCTCGTTCCTTGCGAGCTGGTACGGCGTTCATCGAAGTGTTTCCATAGGTGGTACAGCGTTCATCGCAGAAATGGTCAACGCCCGCCGTTCGTTCTCTCTCACCACAGCAGACGATGCTGTGCCGTGAGCACGGACATACGGACAGACGCCGGACAAGCCTCGGCCTTAAGCTGCTCCGCCCCAAAAATATGTTTTTTGTATGTATAATTTTTTGTTAACTTCAACCTAAACAGTTCACTGACCAAGGTACGACAATATATTTACCTAATAAACCTGCCTTTGCAGGCAGAGCGTCGTTCTGAGTCCGAAGAAAAGGAAGGTTGTAATTAATAATCAGATCTGCTTTTTGTCACGCTTTAGTAAATCATGCTCAGCACCTGTAGTCTGCACTATACGCAATAAACAGCGGTTATACGGTGCCATTAATAGATTAATTTACGAAGAATAAAATCATCGTATGATTGTGAGGCACACAGTGGTGGGGGACTTCTGAGTAATTCTGACCACCTGGTGTTCCCTTGACGTGCGTTTGAATCAAGCCTGCTAGGCTATACCGCGGTGGAAAGGGGGACATTGTTGATATGTTCTTGCTCGAAAAACGATGCATGTATACTTCTCCGAGTAAACACGATCTACATCCCGTTCAAGAGCGACGGGCCCGCCGTCTAGCACACGCACCATGATACTAGTGAGCTAACGCCGATGGCTAGTGCTGCGGGAGCGTCACAGCTTTGCGGTGGCTAGCTTTCCCGTGTGAGCTTCCTGCTGCGACGTAGCGGTGACCACGCAGTTTCGTCACTGATTCTTTTTCACATCGTATTAGCCTGTGACACTCAGTAGCCTCCGGGGTATTGTTTAAACATACAGCTTCAGTGCTTGCACGCCGAGCACCGCTTCGCTTACAATGGTGACAACTAACAATACTGCTGCTTTAGGCACCGCAGAAACGTATTAGAGTCTATAGGCAAATGTCGCGATGTCGCCGCGTTCAATCAGTGAAAGACAGGCCAGCGGGAAGCGTGACACATTCGCGCGATACCGGCTGACGCTGGGCGTGTTGCAAGATATCGAGATATAGGCGCTCGGCTGCTGATCCGAAGGTCGCGGGATTGAATTCCGGCCGCGGCGGCTGCATTTCGATGGAGGCAAAATGTTGTGGCCAGTGTACTGTGCCATGTAAGTGCACGTAAAGAATCCCAGGTGGTCGAAATATCCGGAGACGTCCGCTACGACGTGCTGCGTATTATAGCTGGAATTATAGCTGGTCTATTCCCCATTTTGTTTCAGCTCGCCTGATAAACAATGTATCTCTCAATGAACGCTGGGACGTCGTGATCATATCAGCCGGATTCATCAGTGTCGACACGTTCTTCTTCCTCAGGTGAGCATGACCGCAGCACCACTAATGCGCGAGATTTCTTCTTTTCGGCTAGTATCTCTCGGCTTCGTCGGGAGATAAGATTGTGCGCTGTTTCGTTCAGTAAAAACGTCAGTAAATATTTAGGGAACGAACAGCTACAACGGGAATAACTTATCCTTATTTTTCTGTTTTCTTCTAGTGCTTTTCTGCTTGCTTGCGTCGTTTCCAAGCAAAAGCGTGTGGGCGTTGTGGTCTTCATCATGGCTGTCTTCAGGAGACTGATAAGGTGAGCTTGAAAGAGAGGAATCAGGACACTTTCATTTCTCCGCTAGATATTAAGATTAACATCCCCTGTGCTTATCTCTCAAACAGTGGCGAGTCCGAGAAGTGTATGTGACAATAAAATGATGGACGCTATCAAAGCAGTTGAATAGCCGACGAACAATGGTTTTCAAAAAAAGAAACAATGCACACCGGCAAGGAAGAAACTCAAATGGATGCGAGAACACAGGCTTGGCGTTACGAGCGCCCGGTTGAATTTGAAAGAATGATATTCCTAAGCAAAATGGCAGCGGCACCGCGAAATCCGCAGCCTTCAAGCTTTACTTATTAATTTGGAATATTTTTTTTGCTATGCTCTAGTTCGCGGATTACCTACGTTTAATTTTTGCCAAACTTCAAGTATACGCGTCAATAACGAGCTTTCTTTGGAAGAGCTGTATCGCGCTCATAAACGCAGTACGATTGCGGTTGCCATTTGCTTTTCGATAATCATTTTTGCTTTTATGTCCTGCGTGCTTACTCGGTATAAATTGAATTATTTTGATAGATGACCATGCTAAAAACGTATCGATGTTAATTGTATTGATATTACGCGAATGTGGCGATTTCGTGCATGACGTGCCGCTTTCTTTAGAAGATGTAGCGAAATTATGTGGAACAGCACTACTTCGTGCAACAACAGAGAAATTAGCATACTTGTACGAGCAAACTAAGCTTTGAAAACATCCGTCGGGGCCATACAGGGGAACTGCTTTTTTTTCGTACTTATTGCTGAAAACTCGGTGGTTACACTGGCATTATGAAGCCTGGTGACAGCACTGAGGGAGACCAAAGCAACGCGATATGTTTAGGACAGGTGCATTTCGCCGTAGTACGTAACGCTTAATCACGTTCGCCTCACCATGTTTCCTAATATATTCGTACGCAGGACACTGGTGCCGATGTTCTTCATGATAATGTGTATGTACTTGCTGCCACTCATTGCGTCCGGGCCTGAGGCCCCGGAGTTCTTCGAGAAGCTGGATAACGAAGTATACGGATACTGGTGGTCACTCTTGGCACAAGTTCGAAACTACTTCTACAGGAATGATGACTTGGTAAGAATTAATTTCGACGACGTTTCAACATTACTTTACTCAACGCAGCAGGTCGCCATAAAAAAAGAAATATGCATGCGAATTACGCATGGCACGGCATGTTGCATTCCCCCTCCTTCCCTCTCAAACATGCAGTACGCTCTGAAGTTTCGGTGCGACTTTCTGAGAATTGCTAATTTCTTCTTAATATTACCTCATGCGCATTTACTTTTCTATTTGCTCGCATGGCTTTCTCATGCTTGTGAGTTTCTTGTAACCTTACGACCTTTTCTTTTTCTGCACTTTCGGCCCGACTCATGTACAAACTTTATTCGGTTATTCTTCTTTATCTTTTTTTTATTTATTTCTGTTCATTCATCACGTCTTTCCCTTTCAGCCACTGCTTCCTCATCTGTGGTATCTGTCACTGGACTTCCAATTTTTTGTGGTTGCTCTGCTGATACTCCTGATATGCAAAAAGTGAGTGGCTCGAAAATCTCGCTCTTTCATCACAATTTTTTGGGGAGCAAACTTTGACAGCTGTGCGACAGCGTCTGTGAGCGTGCTTAGTTTGTGCTGGCCGACCCGAAGCGAGTGCGCCCGCTGGCCTCGGCCTAAATTGAAGGGGAATAAACGAGGGGAGGGGAGGGGGCGGGGTTATGCCTGTAGGGCATACAGCGAGCTGGTATGAGCTCATAGTGAGTACTAACGCGTCCGCTTCCTATGACTTTATACTGAATGTCGACACAGAGCTTTACCAGAACAGGCTCGACGGGTAGAATAATGCTGCGGCTAAATGTCATTTGTTTTGGTATAGGTGTAAACATCAGTAATGACGATATTCTTACAACTCAGCTCCCTAAACAGTCGCACAACCCAATTATAAGCGTACGATTTGCCGATGTCAGCACGTTTCGCTTTTCTGCGCAGGAGGCCACAGCTTGCCATCGCGCTGTTTGCGCTACTGTCCCTGGTGGGCTGTTCGATTTCCACGTGGCAGGCGGCCAGCGACTCCAAGATGCCTTTCATGGTGGTGATTGTCGAGTCCATCGAGTAAGTGTACACAAACTGCTCGTTAAAAGGCCGTAAAAAAAGTGTTAAATGCCTGTAGTGTGGCAGGCGCGTACATGTGGGTGACCCTCGGCGCACACTGACCTTTCGATGAGTACTGTACACTGTTTAATCTGCCCTAATGGATGGTTCATCGCGTTTGCAAGACAAGAGAGCAGGTGGTGTCATCCCGTTATGCACTCTGTGGAAAGGTGCACGCGCGCATGACACTCTTGCGTGGCTTTTAGGTATCGCGTGCTGTTTCAACAATGCTCTCTAAGCTCAAAGTAAATACGAAAATTCAAGCTACAGTAGTCGAAGAGCGGGGTTTGGTGGGCCGGTTGGTACGTATTCATATAGTGTGTAGACTTTAGCAGGTAACGATGCGAGCACAAGAACACAGCAACGCACATGGCAAAAGGTGGACTTACAACTGAATTTGATTAGTATAAAGCACATTCCAGTGCAACTCCACCACTCATGCGCACGAACCAGACGCAGCGAGAACACGCATAAACATTCGAATCTCGCCCTACCTCCTTGTCTTAACATGCTCTTTACACCTCAGCTATTTGGTTCAATTGTTTTCTTGGGGTTTACGTCCCAAAACCATGATATTATTGTGAGAGACGCCGCAGCGGAGGGCTCCGGAAATTTTGACCAACTGGGGTTCGTTAACGTGCACTGACATCGCACAGTACACCGGGCTGAACATTTCGCCTTCGACAAAATGCAACCGCCGCGGCCGAGATTCGATCCCGCGATCTTCGGATCAGTAGCCGAGTGCTATATAGCCACTAGACCGCCATGGCGGGACGGACGTTCATCAGCTAGCCTTTATTCCTTCCTTCGTTCCTTATTTACAGTGTGTTCTTGGACACGACCTACCGGTATTACTTCTACCCTTTCTACCATGCCATCTGCTACTTCATGGGCTGCATCACCTTCCTCTCCTTAAGTTGGTTCAAGGACAAGAAGCTGTCTCCTGTAAGTATGTGGCGCGTGAAGCGAGTGGCGTTAACGCTCTGCTTAAATAGTGTTTTTTGTGTACTGTAAAATGAAAGTCTTCCCGAACGTGGGGTGTCACTATAGCTCTCTGCATAATAGTTTTCCATGTCATCGTTCAGTTCTAGAGGATTGCTTTTTAGCCAGGAATTCTTCCCGGTTGTAGCTTCGGTCCTTACCAACGGCAGACGTTTTTTTAGACCACTTTAATTTCTTTAAATTTATGCTACAATTACTACGCTTCAGTTAAAAACTACACTTAATGTGCCTTGCTTGGCTGCATTGTCTGTTGGTTTCATTAGGTTGTGTCTAACATATGAACGAGCCCTTGATCTAGTTCCCTTTCGTTGTTTCATAGTGGGGGTGTCGTTCCGCCAGACGATGCCTCTATGTCGCATGCGAGGGCTTACTGGTAGGCAGCCAGCTCGTAATGATACCACGTGCTACGTGGCTCCTTCGGGCGAAAAGAGTGTTCCACACTCGGCACCATGGCCGCGAGTGGCGCTGGCCAACACTTCCAGATTATACTCGAAGATATAAACAATAAAGTTGAAGGGGGAACAACCGCCGTCGTAGTTCATTTGGAAGGTCATCGGACGCGTTATCCGAAGATCGTAGGTTCGGCCCCTACCGACGGTAGGTATTGGTATGGCTCCACTAGGAGAGTATAGCGCAATGTATACTTATGCGTCATTTACAGGTATGGCTTTTACAAAAGCCTATACTCATGCCGCATAGATATGTTAGACACTTCCACATGCGGCTGTTGTAGCTCTGAAGAGACGCTAGAACACGTATTGCGTGTCTGTGATCGCTTTACCGTCGAAACCAGCGATTATTTAAGTCGACTTGACACAGACATTGCTCAGAGGAAGAATCTCGGAACATGGCCCTACGCATCGCACGCAAGCAAAGCGACACGGATATTACTTTAGTTTTTACACTCGACTGGGCTGGCTGACCGCTTGTAGGTCTGCAATGAACAGACGCGTGTGACCTACCCTCTGACAGTCACACTACCCTCTCTTTCTCTCTTTTAATCCCTTAATTCCTGCCCACTTCCCCCTCCTCCGCTTTCTACAGTGTGAAACTGTGCGATCGAATGGTACATCTCTGCATGTTCACGTTCGACTGTATGGTACTTGCCACGTATATACATATATACTGCACGTCCTATATGTGTGCACTGTTACACTAAGAGAACACTTGGTACTTTACCAGCGAGTACAAGATTCCCTTCTTTGCAGTTGTTAGTTGCTCATGGGGAGAAATAGAGAGAGAACCAAGGAAAGGCGGGCAGGTTAACCAGACGCATGTCCGGTTTGCTACCCTGGGGAAAGGTAATAAGAGATAAAAAGGAGGAAAGCACAAAACATGAAGAATGTCGCTTTAATTATGCCCATTGACACTACAGTTTGTCACTAGGGTCAGAGGAAGCCGCACGTTGCTGAGTTTGAGGTGTGTATGCTTTGTCATGACACTCGAAATGAGCAGTGTTCGTCAAATAGTGCATCAAAAATACACCGATGCGTCAATTACAGTTCGCAGAGAGTGAAGTAGTTATTTGAAGCATTCGTGATCAACAGCCTAATTAACGCTGATAGGTCAATCTGATTTGTGAAAACGTTCCAATGTAAGGTCGAAATAGCAGACGTCGTGTCCTCTTATATCATCGCCGCTGTTTTGAGGTTTCTGCTCAAAATTAGATACTGAAGTGAAGCAAGCACTGGACGCAGCTTATCCAGCAGCTATAGCGCACTCTGAGCTGGCGGTGTCGTCATCATACTTAAAGGCACGTAAATAGCATTTATCCCTGACTGCGTTACGACGGTGACCTGCTTATCTTCCTCTTCATGGTGAATTTGCAGCGAGAACAATAGGCAAATATACAGTGAAAAGAGTGAAACGAGTTTGCCTTCTTTCCCTGTGTCTCTATTGCGTGCGCCTCGAATTCATCACTAACTTTCCGAAACTTCCGATTTTCTATGTTGCACAAAATTAAACGTTGCATGATGTTGTGGTGGAGCCTGTGTACTCCGAGTTCACAAAAGGCCATCAGTGCGCATGGTCCCCGTACCAGCCCACACCAGAGTTCTTACATCACAGAACCTTAACGCTTTCGCCCCCATATCCCTCCTTTCGCTTCTCCAGGGTTCATTTGCAACGTTTGTTCATCTTAATAATCTCAGTTCCCCTGAGCTATTGGTTTCATTGATTTCTGGGGTTTAACGTCTAGCAACCACGATATGGTCAGAAGAGACGCCGTAGTTTAGGGCTCAGGAAATCTTCACTACCTGGTGTTCTTTAACGTGCACTGACATCGCACAGTACACGGGCCTCAACATTTCGCCTCCATCGAAATGCAGTCCTATGAGCTATAGCCGAAGACCGAAGCAAGCAGTGAACCAACATTTTAAGCTGCCACATTTAAAGAATACTGTGTGTTATATCAGTTTACAGAGATGCTATAGGTATTCTCGTAACTTCGTGGCACCGATCGGAATGCCACTCAGTTTGTTTGTTTGTTTGTTTGTTTGTTTGTTTGTTTGTTTGTTTGTTTGTTTGTTTTTCTAGTGCAGCCACCACTGTAACCCAATTTCAACATTACTTCGTTATTGATCCAATTACAGTTGTACCATGAGCTTTACTTTTATCATCATTCGAGCTGTTCTTATTAGGAGATTCCCCTTTGAGCTGGGATTTTTCAATCAAGCTACACGAAACGTTTCAATGAATAACAGCGACAAAAGAACCTCATAGCAAATGGTCGCATAAACCGTGGTCGAGGTAACTACTGTAAAGGTGCGCTCATTTATTTAGCAGACCACGGTTTTCGTTCTCCATTTTTGACACCGGTGCGACTTCGGAAACATTTTTTTTTCATCCCGGTATTCAAAAATTACCTGCCTACTACCTCCTGCATCATTATACTTATATTTCCTAGTATAAAACGCCCTCACATTTTTCTTGCGTCTCGAGAACGAGTTACGCACATTGGTAGGAGATTTCTTGTCCACTGTCGTAACCACCACGACTTTATCGCCACATAAGTGTGACCGCACATTAGGCCATGAGTGCACGTGGTCCCCGTACCAGCCCACACCAGAGTTCTTACACCACAGAACCTTAACGCTTTCGCCCCATATCCCTCTTTTCGCTTCCTGCAGGGTTCATTTGCAAGTTCCTCTCATGGAACGCGTTCGTGCCACTCAGCAGGCTCGCCTTCGGAGTCTACCTCATTCATGTGCCATTCATCCAGCTATTCTTCCATATATCTCGGGAGAGGGTACCCTTGCTGCACTACATGGTGGTGAGTTGCTTTTATCGGGCGTTACTTGGCAACCATACGGCGTAGAGACAGGAAAGGCATTTGTTGACCTTGCGTGGATTTATTTAGTTATTCTTACTCCCAAAACTACTTTAAAGGGGTTCTGCAACACTTTTTCAATATACTCTTAAAGCAGTGCCCATCAGTCGCGGAGGTTCCTGCAAACATTTGAGTGAAATATCAGTGCGCTGCGCGCACCAGGGGATTGGATATTTGTTTTCAAACAATGCTGGACACCACCCGTTCTTAATACATGTGACGTCACTGGCAGCATTTACTCCGTCGCTTGAAGTAGAGCTAGCATGAAAGATTTCATGAGCGCGAAAGCACCCTCAGGAATAGCCTTTGTTCATTTCGGATTCAACCAAATAAAGAAAACTATGTATATTTCTTTCAGAAGAACAAAAAAGTTTAGTGATGTAGCCGGCACTATTTGTGACGTCATTCATTGAAAGAGGAGCAGGCGATTCCCAGCTATATTTGAAGACAACTTGTGAGCTCCTGGTACATGCAGCGCACTAATGCTTGCTTAATGTGTACACTGGAACCTCCAAGAGAGAATTTCCACCGTTTTCAGGCTATGTTCAAAAAGTGTTGTGTGGGGCCCCTATAAGTACTGCTAAAGCACGTAAAAGTTTTTGCACGCAATGCACGCATTGAATACCGAGAAAACGCATGCTATAAATTTCGCTTTAGACTGCAACAAGCACTGACAAGAATGTCATTTAATACATTATGATGAAATGTTACGAAAGCAAAAATAGAGGAGGCGCAGTTTGGGTCGTGAACTAAGAAGCTCTACTTGCGGTATATCATATGCAATAGCATGGAAAGTTGGGCTAGTTGGAACATATACACTGTAGCAGCGCAAAAGACTGAGACCAAGGAACATAAAACACACAGCGCTCGTCCTGTTTGTTTTATATCCCTTGGTCTCAGTCTTTTGCGCTGCTACAATGCATATCATATGCGTTGCATATCAGAAATACCGCGGAAACTGTTAACACGCCGAATAATTCGCAGACACGCCACATAACTTTTATAAAACCCTCTTAAGGAAATACATGTATATCAGTTTTAGAATTGAAGAAAGCCAGAACTTAGCCCTTCTCCTGGAAGCCATCAATCTCGCGCCAGTCCTCTCACTCTCCTTTTTTTTTCACCCGCTCAACTTTCCCTGCAAAACTTCCTGCTGTTCTGGATAACATTTTGGAAGTTTGCATGATTTCTCACTACCAAAACAGTAACAGGGCCCTAAAGGCCAATCGACATCATATCCGGCGCAGCCAACCGGCGCGACCGCGTTTCTCGCGAAGCGCTGCATATCACTATGAGAGACACGCACGTAGGCGCACCATCACACACGTCATACTTGCCATCTCTGAGCATAGAGCCCTAGAGGAGGAGGGCAAACAGAGTACAGTTCGAAATTTCACCTAATTCCTCACCGCGTAAGAGTGCAACTCATAGCTGACACGATCGTGAGTGTGTAATGTATGCATTGCGCTTGCCAACTCAAGATGTTCCGACTTGGCGAGAGGGCCTTTAACTATTTAAAGAATATGGCAAGTCCTTGCAGCTTTGCGTTTCTTGCTTAGTTAGGCTGAGTCACACGATACCTCTGCTAGCGTCCTCACTGTATTATACACTCTCCTGGTAATGAAGCGCTCCGCAAGCTGTACTACGTTTGCAGATTAAGCGCGAAATTCCCTGAGAGGAGTGAATCATGCCCCAGCTCTGCTCTCAGCCGTTCCCCTTTCATTTTGAGCGCTTCGTTTCTTTCAGGTTTCGGTCGTGTTCACCGCACTGATGTGGAGCTACCTCCTCAGCTACCTTCTGTTCGTCTTCTGCGAAGCTCCGACGGCTAAGCTCGACAAGCTCGCGTTCGAGGGGCGCCGCCGCAGCCAACCTGTGCCACCAGTCTCATCCCCAGCTCACGAGGCCCCGAATTGTCTCTCGTCGGGCAAACCAGCCGTCATCCCTTGTGTCAGTGATGCGTACAGCGCCATGGAAGCTCAGAGATTCAAGGGCACCGCTGAAAACGGCGAATTCCTTCGTGCAAACGGACACTCGGGTAGTTATCATTTGTAGACATTTTACACGATGATCTAAGCAGTCAACATCATCAGAATTTCACTCACTCAAGCGCTGCTTCTCTGTAAATAAAACATATATTTCTCTATCGGATTATTAGGCTGCCTGTTTCTCTTCCATTCGATCGCAATTAAGCAGCATAGTGAAGTCATACTGAAGACGGGTCGGTTTGCTACCTCGCAGCACAAGGTAGGTAATCGGAAAAGAGACTGAGACATTCGTCGTATGCATCATCATCATCATCGTCGTCGTCGTCGTCGTCGTCGTCCTCGTAACCGTTATGATCAGCTTATCTTATGTGCACTGCAGGACGAAGGCCGCTCCCAACGCTCTCCATCCTTTCCTGTCCTGCGCAAGCTGATCCCATTTGAATCCTGCGAATTTCTCAATTCCATCCCCCCGTCTTACCCTCTGTCCTCTACGGCTACGCTTACCTTCTCCTGGTATCGATTCCGTCGTTCTAACTGTACATCGGTTATCTAGCCGTCTCACCACGTGACCTGCCCATGTCCATTTTTTTCTTCTTAACGTCGATGATTATGTCAGGTACCCCTGTCTGTTCCTTGACCCACTCGGCTGTCTTTCTATCTCCTAAACTAACGCCTATCATTCTTCGCTCCCTCATTCGCTGCGCGGCTCTTGACTTCCTCTCGAGCTTCTTTGTAATTCTCCAAGTTTCTGCCCCGTATGTCAGTACTGAGTTGGGAATGTTTCCCGCATGCGCGCCATCCAATGCTTATTCTGCGATGTATTTCTTTTGCATGAGTGTGTTCTGCTGTCACTTGCTGTCCTAGTATATGCACTCTTGTACAACTTCTAATGCTTGGTTTTCAATCGTGAAGACACGTCTTTTCGCCATGCCACCTAGCATTCTCTTTGTTTTTGGCATGTTCATCTTCAATCCTACCATAGCGCTTTCTCGGCTTTAGTCTTCAGTCATCTTTTGCACTCCGTCACCGTCATTGCTGAAGAGCAATATGTTGTCGGCAAAGTATAAGTTACTTAAGGATTCGCCGTTAATCCGTAACCCTGTTTCATCCTGGTCTAGTCGTTTGAAGATTGCTTCCAAACGTGCAGTAAATAGCGTTAGCGAAATTGTATCACCATGGCTGACAGCTTTCTGTATTGGCCCTCTTGCATTTCCTACGGAGGAGTAGGGTGGCTGTAGAATCTTCATAGATGTCGGTATAGTATTTACGTAACTATCACATATTCCTTGACGGCACAATGCCTCCAAGACTGCTGGTATCTCTACCGAGTGAAAAGCCTTTTCGTAGTATATGAAAGCCATACAGAGAGGTTTGTTGTATTCAGCGGATTTCTCAGTTGCTTGACTGGTCACAAGATGGTGGTCCATTGTGGCGTATACTTGTCTCAACCATGCTTGCTCTCTTGGTCGATTAAATTCAAGTGAGGACCTTATTCTATTTCAGATAACCATTGTGAATGTTTCGTACGGTGGTGAGAGTAGACTGATGTGTCTGCAGTCCTTCAAGTCTTTTACATCTCCCTTGTTGCGTAATAATAGAACATTTCCTTTCTTTATCAAATTATTGAAACATTGGAAGTTTTGAGGCATTGTGTGTATAGTGTAGCGAGTTGTATAGATAGGAAGTCTCCTCCATCTTTGATCAAGTCCGCGGCTAAGTCCAGCGGCTTTCTCGCGGGACATGTTCTGAATTCCTTCCTTAACCTCGTCAAAAGTTTGGCATGGAACTTGACTGTTCTGATCGGAGTTTATTACTTTCATGGTGGGTGACTCGCACTTGAGCTGTAGACATCACAATGGAAGTCCAAGGACACCTTGGCTATATCGTTGAAGCTACTAATGATGATGCCCTGCTTATCTTTCACTGAATGCGTTCTTTTCAGCACAAAGATTCATTTTAGTTATTTTAATGCTGCCTCCTTTTCTGACGGCTGCTTCTATTTCTTTTACGTTATGGTTGCTTATGTCACTGTCTGTACTTTTGCATATGAGCTTAGACAACTCGGCATATTCTATTTTATCTCCTGAGTTGGTTATTCTCATCTGTTGGCGTTGTTTAATTATATTGTTACTAGTTTGCGAGAGCTTATTTACATCTTGTCTCAGTGCTTTACCTCCGACTTCAATTGCTGCTTTGGTGATCAGCCTAGCAATGTTTTGATTAATCTTCTATATGCCCTCATTTTCTTCCTGTCCAGGAGCCCCATACTTGTTCTTAAGGGAAATACTACATTGTTATGTTTTTTCCCCGATGACATCGCGATCGGCCTGTTTCCTGTGATTGACTTTGTCCGGTTTAGTTGGAACCCTTACTAGTCTGTAATCACTAATTTTGATCTTACCAACCACTTCCGTGTATCTACCTGGATCAGTGAACATTATGAAATCTATTTCCTTTTTTTGTTTATTTGTTTCTCCGTTAGTGCTTTTCCATGTCCACATCCTCTTCGTACGTTTTCTAAAGAAAGTGTTCATTACACGGAGTTGATTTCATTGATCGAATTCCACAGGAATCTCCCCTCTGTTATTCCTATCGCCTACGCCGTAGTTCCCGACTGCCTGCTCTCCTTTTTGTTTGTTTCCTATTTTCGCCTAAAGTCCCTCATTGGGTGCGTACCTTCTTCACTGCTGTTTCCCACATTCTCCAAAACTGCTCTACATCCTCGTCATGCATTGTGGCTTATCGTTGGAGCATATTTTTGCATTATTTTTAGTTTGTATCTCTTATTTCATTTGATCCCGACACCTTCGCCCCCTTTTCAATGAGGCTATAATATCCTTCAATGCTACCTGCAGGGTCTTTGTGGATAAGGAATCCCACGCCATCTTCGCGCTTCTCTGGCAGTCCTTCGTAGCAGCGGACGTGCCCATTATTAAGCAACAAGTATCCTTCCCTTGGTTTTTCTAACCTCGCTGAGGCCCATGATATCCCAATTGAAATCCTTTATCTTTTCTAGCACTTCAGCTAGCCTCGCTTCACTCCAAAGAGTTCACGTGTTAAGAGTCTCTGCGTTTAGTTTCCATTGACAGCCTGCACGAGTCCAGATTCCTTTTCAACCTTCTGTTTTCCTACTAGTCTAGTTTCATCTGAGGCTAAAAGAACCGGTGTTGCTGCCGTCGTAGGTCCAGGATTTGGTTGGTTGGACGTGCTTTGCAACGACAGTAAAGTACCAAAAAAATACCCCTGTTGAAGATTGGTATAATCAAAATTCTGCGCTTGCCGTCTTGGGGGAATGTAGCATAATCCTGCGCAGAAGAGTTTTGGGGACTCTTAATCTGAAATCCAGCCCTTCGTCAGCTAAAACAGAGTTGCTTTCCATGCTTCAGTTCGTAGCCAGGCGCCTAGCTGCAAGTTCAGCGCTGGCGGCTCTAACAACAATGCTTTTCGTGCGGCCTACAGGTCCGGTCCACTTCTGATTGATTAAACAGTTTTGCTTCCGCGTAGATAAAATACTACTACTTAACTGGCGACCTTGCCGGATCGATGTATAGGCTGAACGTCGGGAGCCGCGTTGCGTCTGTCATGCGCAGGAAAATTGCTCCCTTGTGGAGATGTGTGACGTTTTCTACGAGCTGCACAACTTGAAACTGGCGATACCTTGTTCCTATATGGCATTCGACCCTATCGACGGTACGTGTGGTGTTGTACATTCGCCCCTCCCTTTTCCCTACAAGGTGAACTTACTTAGTTCACGACGTATCAGACTCAAACCCTTCCAGCTGCGTCTCAATCTCCAAGTCGTGCGAGCGTCGCTCGAAATATCCTATGCGTCACACATACCGTGGATGAAATGCGCCGTTTTATATAGTAGAGTAACCTTACACGACATCCCTGGAACACCAGAACGCTAGCCGGTTACATTCCGCAGGTGCGACAGCGCATCTCTCCCCCTGGAAACTGCTGTGTTCCCCCATGAGGGAGCGCCGACGTCACGTACGTAGAAGAGACCTTATACTTTGGAAAATGCAGCTCCGTGTTCATGTTTAAAAGAGCGGTTGATTTGGTGGCACGAGAGTCCAGGCAATAAATGAAATTTACGGAAAAGACAGCGAGTCATATTGCAGCGCACAACCAAGCACAAAGCATCTTACCTGTACTCACTCACGAGGGAGTAACTTGGAGGCTCGTTAAAAGAGTTCGGCTTAAACTGAGGACGGCTCAGGAAGCAGTGAAATGGAAAATGATGGCTGTAACGTTAAGGGACAAGAACAGAGCGTAGTTCGTCAGGGAACAAACGCGCGATAAGGACATATTGGTAGAAATTGAAAAGAAATTTATTGGCGTGGGCAGGGCATGTAATGCAAAGACAAGTCGATCATTGGTAATTTAGGGCAGCCTAGCGGATTCCTAGAGAAGACAAGCGTAGCAGGGGGCTGCGGGAGGTTAGGTTGACAGAGGAGATCAAGAAGTTTGCAGGGGTAACTTGGTCACAGTTAGCCCCGGAGAGGAATATTTCGAGATCGATGGGAGAGGCCTTTGCCCTGCAGTGGGCGCAGACAAGATGATGATGATGATGATGACGACGACGACAAGGAAGACGACTTATACGGAACGCAAATGTTATGCCAACTGCATACCGTGCATCGGTATTCAACAACATTCATTTCCTCGTGGTTCTGAGCCATGCGCCCTTCTACGGGTATGCAGACCATAGCGCCACTGATGCAATTGCCCCGCCACGGTGGTCTAGTGTTTATGGCACTCGGCTGCTGATCCGAAGGTCGCGGGAACGAATGGAACTTTCTTGACATCCGATTTCTCTGATGATCAATTATTCGATGAACGAAGCAGCCTTTAATAGAATCACAATCCAAAGCTATAATTTGCTGACCTCAAAGCATATCTTTTCAATTTTTACGCCGCCCATGGATTACCACGCCTGCAACGAGACATTGTAGCGATGTTTTAACTGAGCCATCGAGCTCTCGTTGAATGAAGCCTTATAGCAACTTAATTAACAGAGTTTGTCACACCCTGGATGTCGGCTTGACGCCCCTGCCAGGTTGCGAGAAGCTTAGAGGCAACAAGTATCCGGAAAAGCTAAACTGGACCTCACTTACAAATAGCAATGCTGCGTTCAATGTCTCCATGTTTGCTGAAACTGTGCTCGCTGGACCACTTAGAAATATACGAAAACACGGACACATTGGAATACAATAGAATGCGAAGCTACACTCAGCTCTTTGCGTCACCCCTATAAGATCTATTTCAATTTCCCGCCAGCACGACAGTAGAGCGCCGTACCCGCCTCGTCTCAAGGCATAAAGGTAGGTTTTCAAAACAGGAAAGAATGTTTAAAAACAATCACCGGTCCCTTATCTCATGCTACGGGGAGATGACGGAAAAGGCCATGTCGCAATATCGTAAAGATTATATCTGAAGTTTTCCGTTGGTCATTCTTTAATAACTGCTGCTCAGGTAATAGTTGCGACATTCTAGTATGCGACGTATATTTCGGCTGTTCCTCTAATGACATAGGCTTTACAGGTTAATCTTCTATAACGTGCGCCTCACAGCAGCCTATATACCTGGCCAAGCAATACAGGTATGAATCACGCGTGAACTGATTACCGTTAATCCTGACGTAAACCTCATAAAACGACCCAATTCCGAAGCAGAATCCGCTCAATATTATGCATGCGAACGCCATTTTGTCATATTTTCACAATTAAGGGATGAATATATTGCTGCTTATGTACGTCGACGTCGAGCATAAGGCGTGGGATGCGATACTTCCGTATGGGAGCATTGCGTACAACACGGCCGTGCAAGAAACGACGCAGGTGGGGCCATACAAACGTGTGCACGGGCGGAGCTCAGCAGCGACTTTTGACGCCATGCTACCGGTCATCGCCGATGAAGTAGACTTCGACGTCGCTGTTTTCTTGCAATGCGCCGAAGATACTCGAGAGGCCACGCCACGGTGGTCTAGTGGCTAAGGTACTCGGCTGCTGATCCGAGGGTCGCGGGATCGAATCCCGGCCGCGGCGGCTGCATTTCGATGGAGGCGAAATGTTGAGGCCCGTGTGCTGTGCGATGTCAGTGCACGTTAAAGAACCCCGGGTGGTCGAAGTTTCCGGAGCCCTCCACTACAGCGTCTCTCATAATCAGAACTGGTTTTGGGACGTTAAACCCCACAAAACAACAACAAAGAAACTCGAGAGTTCGCGCGCCTTCATGTCAAGAAGCAGCAGACGATCGACAGCCGCCACTACATTCTTCGACGACGCTGCACAGAATATCAACCCGGTGACCGTGTCCGGGTCTGGACGCCGATACGACGACGCAGATTGAGTGAGAAGCTCTTGTAGCGCTACTTTGGACCCTACAAGGTACACCAACGTAGTGGTGCACTGGACTATGAGGTCGCGCCCGATGGCTTAACGTCATCTCGGAGATGCCGCCCACGACCCGAAGTTGTACACTTGGTGCGACTTGAACCTTGTTTTGCGCGCTCATTACCTGTGACGCTTTGTTATATCATATTGCATCCATATTGCATGTGCTGTCACTTTAATGTTCTGTTTTCAGCATCGGGAAGATGCTTTTAAAGAGATGGGTAGTGGCACGCAGCGCTTGTTTTGTACTGTTTACGGGAATGGCCGTTATAACTTCCTGTCAGGCGCAGAGAAGGCCAGGCTTATCTTGCATGTCGCTTCGGCAACCGTTTCGACCGTTCTAGAAACTTTGCATACCCTACGAGCACATTTGAGTGTCTTCTCGCATATCAGCGATAATACCAGAACGCGCTGTGACGTGTGTATAAAAGCCGACTACTCTTCACCCCGCTATCGCTTTGCTGCGTGATTTGCTTTGTTTTGTTGGGCACAGGCTCGCCCAATAAACAATTCGCTTAACATGGTCTTGACACTGCTGCGTCCTTCATCGTTATGACAACGTCAAAATACTGCAACGCGAACAGCTTGCAGGTCCCTCCCACTCCGGGAAAATGGCACTCTACGCCCCTGAACGAAGTAAGACTGATTCTGCGACGGTGTCCTCAGATCTGTGGTCATTAGCAGTACAAACTCAGAACGGTCATCGAAGAATAGTAATCAGTCCGCTGTTTCACATTCAATAAGACTGAATTCAACTGTTCGTTACGTCCTTGAGTTTCTTCACGCGTTGTTGATTACTGTGCTCAGCGCGGTAAGGACGACAAAGAATTAGGGGATTCAGTGGGGATGAAACTTGTGTGCCTTCGTTTCTTCTTGGACGCCATCTTCGGACGGCATTGCGCTGTGCGCAAGCAAAGCCTGTAGCACGGACTTTTCCACAGACATTTCACTTGGGTTTATCACAACGTTTATTTGCAATCCCGCATAGTGGGCTTCGCATAATCAACATCACGAAGTATCGACAGCTGAGCGCAAAAGAAGCTCAAGAGAAGTAAGTCCGTATGCGCGCACTGCAGTCTCCGAACACCGCGGATGAAGCCATTAGTTCAGGCAATAGACAGCATCGATGTGAAACTGCGAACCATTCTTTGCCGACATGCCTATACTATAGTATCTCCATTAACAGAAAGAAAGTGCCTAACCGTGCAAAGGATTCCATATGTTGTCCACTGCCGGCAGATGCAACAAGCGGAAGTCGTGTCGCCCTCTTGCCGACGTTAAGAAAAGGCAGATCGTGCTCATTCAGGCTATTTCGCTACGTCGAGGTCTAAACACAAAATCTATAGCTGTGCGAAATGAAGGATTGGTTGTCGGGCTGCGGATAAGAACTACCCACCGCCACGCTGCAAGTCCAGGGCGTTAACCGGTACACCAAACGTCCATTCGTGATGCAGTCGCACTAAAGCAGGGGTTTTATGTGCATTCAGAAGTGCACACAGCACACACGTACACATACATGCACACTCGTCGGGGCAGGTTTGGCAAAGTAAGAACAAATGGAGATATGTGAACTATATGAAGCCCTTGGACTTTCTACAAGAAAAGAAAGAAAGAAATGGAAATAGGAAACAAAGAGGAGGAACTACATAAAGAAAACAACAAAGGAAAGACAATGATAGTAGAAAGAGATGCAGCAAGCAAGCAAAGAGAGAAAGGGGCATGCACACGCAGGCTTCATCGCTTGCCCCATTTTCCTGTTAGAAGAAAGGGTCCTCATTTTTTTCTTTTGATGGATCTTGACGTTTCTTGATTTTAAAACTACTATACTTGCGTAGTTCAAGAAATTATATTTACGCGATATTCGGAGTGGAAACGCCCAGCAGTAATGTATTTAAAAAATTGGTTGTCTAAAAAAGGTCACAGTATCGCCGCAAGGGAGAAGCAATGAATGCGATAGCAAGAAACTAATGCTATACGAAGTGAGGCTCGCAGCTTCAGGAGCAATATTAATTGTAGCAAACATGCACTTACTAAGTTAGCGCCTCCCACGGGCAGCGCGTGCTGGTACGAAGGGCTTTATACGTTGTGTGTCACAAAGCTACACATACAAAGCTAGGGGAGACCGCTAAATGAACAAACAGAAGATGAGCGCGAACTATCAAGTGAAGCACGCACGAAAAGAACGCACAGATATACACCGAACGAGCGCGAATGAGCTGTCACAATGGATACTTTCAGTATGAACAGCGCTCCTGTTGCAAAGGCGGCCGAAGCAGCGAAGTAAACTAGCGTGCTTCAAGTGTCGAGCTGTGACACTCGATAGTTCGCGCTCATCTTCTGTTTGTTCGTTTAGTGGCGTCCTTTGAGCTCGAGTGACTTTCGTACGCTCCCGTAACATCAGCGCGGACAGACAACCGCGCGAGTAGACCGAGGCTCTCTGCAAATAGAAGAAGCGAGCGAGCTGGCCGACGACTTGTAAATGCGCCCATTGCGCTCCTCGCGCCATCCCGCTGGAAATGAAAAAACGCTTATAAGCGCCTGCCGTCTCCGAGTACTAATAATAAATAATAATAATTTCCTAATAATTAAGTTCTAATAAATTAAATAATTTACATTATCACGAAGAATATTCGAGTTCAGGAAACTCTTGCACATCACCATGTTGGAAGTTTTCTTAATTTCCAAATTGATAGTTATGCCCATTGAAGTGCAATAAATGTTACTTTTTCGACAACATTTATATTACCTCTCTCTCTCTCTCTCTCTCTCTCACACACACACACACTAGTATGTTGGTAGTTTCTATTTAGAATATTACACATTTCCCGTATTCCATATTTAAAGCATTTGATCTGACATTCCACATTCCCCTCCCTTGCTGTCGCACAGTAAAGGCGTCTTCACGAAGTGCACCAAGCAACATATTCAATCAACGTAAGTTGTATTTAAATATAAATAGATGAAGCTTAAATAATTCACACTAGAATAATAAGCTACTACCGTAAATTGCGAAAGAAACAGATGTCAGCTTCGCTACGAAAAGTCCAGGAACATTTCTCAACGTTCGTTCCAGATTCTTCCGCATAGATACAATCTTGCGATCCTCGCGTGCAAGGTCTTCAAACACACTTGATATCAGCACCCGCTGTGCCGCCACCTCTTGAGCCGCGATTCCTGCGGGAGAGGAGACACCATAGCAGCACCGTGAACCAGGTGTTGTTCTGCAGCAACAACCTGGTCACGGTTTCTGTAATTCGATCATCAGCAAAGGCGAGGTGGTGCTCTAGGAGAAAGATGCCTCTTTCAGTCGGCATGGTGCGCAGTTCGGAGCCAACAGCCTCTGACAACCAGTGTTCCTCACCATAGGTAACCTGACGAAGGAAAACGACAAACCCGATTACGTTTTGCCGAGCCACCAATAAACGCAACATGGCTACGCGCAGCTGCGCGCTTTCAAACACAGGCAATGTGTGAAGGTTACGGCAGATGCTACGCACTGTGTGATGAAGGACATTCAAGAAAGTGTGCATGTCTCAAGCTATCGAAGAGATGCGTTCGACATGGCTAATGCTGAGTAATTATACTCATGAAACTCATTTCCTTTGTACTCTTTAAATTCAGTAAACGAGTATTTCTTTTCTAAACTAGACAACTATATTTAGATTTTATTTATTTATTTATTTAACATACCTCAAAGGCCCCCCGACAGAGGGCTTTACATGAGGGTGTGGGCGAACAATACAAGGTTAATAAAACAATGATTCTATGGCACTTGTAAATTTATGCGTGTCGCAATGATGGATGACATTTGGGGGAAGATCGTTCCAGTCCTTGGCTGCTTGAGCGAAAAAGGAGTGATGGTGGGCTGTGGTGCAAGCAGGAGGTGGATATACGGCCTTGTGGTGACTTGTGCGGGATGAAGTACGATGGGCTGGTTGGATAGGAGCGTTATAATGAAACGTATGATACATTTTGTGATACAATGATAGTCTGGAAATCTTACGGCGTAGGTGGAGGTTAGGTAGATCTGCTATGCTTTTAAGGGTAGTAACACTGGTATGATATGAATAATCTGAGTAGATGAATCTAACTTCTCGGTTTTGAACTAGTTCGATGGATTTAGTTAGGTTAATTTGGGGGGGTCCCAATCCGAATGCGTACTCTGGTTTTGGGCGAATTAGTGTTTTGTAGGCTAGTAATTTGACTGATGGAGGGGCAAATGTAAGTTACGACGCAAGTAACCGAGAGATCTGTTAGCATTGTTAACTATTTTCCTTACGTGAAAAGACCAGTTTAGATTCTGTGAGATGTTAACACTCAGATATTTAATAAAATTTAGGGAAGAAACTATAGAGCCATTAATATTATAGTTAGCGGTGGGTAAGTTTTGGCGTCTGTGAAATGAAACAAGTGCAGTTTTATTAGTATTTAAAACCATGAGCCATTTGCGAAACCATTCGTCGAGTTTCGTAGGTCATGCTGGAGAATAATAGTATCTGAAATGTTAGTAATAGGTCGGTAGATTATGCAGTCGTCAGCAAGAGGCGGATGTTAGATGAAATTAAAAAGAGGGGGCCTAGAACTGTATCTTGCGGCTCACCGGAGATTACGTTAGAAAGGGATGAGGTCGTATCATTAGCTTCAACAAATTGCTGACGGTTAGTTAGGAAGTCCTGAATCCAATTGTAGACAAGTTGATTAAGGCTTAATTGAGAGAGCTTTAGTAGTAGGCGGTTGTGCGGAACTTTGTCAAAGCTTTCTCAAAGTCAATAAAAGGGCGTCAACTGGTATATTAAGGTCTACACTAGCGCTTAAGTCATGAATTAATAATGCAAGCTGAGTATCGCATGAGAGTCCCCTTTGGAATCCATGTTGGTTAGGGTGAAAAAATTTAACTGAGGTAAGGAAATTAGCAACTTGTGAATAAATTATATGGTCCATTATTTTTGAACAGATGCTGGTTAGGGAAATGGGCCGGTAACTAGATGAACCCTGGTTTTGGAACCGGAGCGATCTTACCCACTTTCCAATCATGAGGAACGATGCCAGATGAGAGTGATTGCTGAAAAACATGGGAAAGAATAACGCTCGTGATTTCTTTGGTGTTTTGGGGCACCTTGGCATTGATACCATCGATGCCGCAGGATGACGTAAGTTTTAACGACTCGATAATTTTCTGGATGCCCTGAGGTGAAAACATGATGTCTGGCATGGTAGGGTAGTTGCGGGGGGTGACATCAGGGAGGTTTCCAATGGTTCTCTGGTAAAACGGAAGAAAATGTACGGTTTAGCGCTTCTGCTGCTGCATTATTTGCGATAGGTTGTCCAGTATGATCGGTTATTGATATGCATTTGCTTTCGTTCTGAGGGTTAATAACTCTCCAAATTGTTTTGGGTTGGTGCGGAGTAAGTTGGACAAGGTGGTATTATTGAGCAGCCGCTTTATCGACGGCAGAGTAGAATAGTTTCGTGGTGGCCTGGTATTCTTGCCACATCACACGATTGTTGCTGATTTTTGCGGAGCGAAATTGTCGTTTCTTTTTATTTTTGAGCCTCTTTAGTTCCGGGCTGAACCAGCGGGAGGTGCTACGTTCACTAATCGTAATTGTTGGAATGTAAGTGCTGATTAGCTCATGCATTTTAGATTTAAACATTAACCAATTTTCTGTGACAGATCGCTTGTTGAAATCTTTAATTATAAACTGCCAGAATTCGGTAAGTTTTTTATTGAAGTTATTATAATCACCTTTATCGTATAGGGTAAGTTTTTTGCGTGTTTTGTCTGGGCGGTTCAGTCTACATTGGAACGTACCATGAATGATCTTATGGTCGCTGATTTCGTCGAGCCTATGAAAGCGAAGTAATTCTATCAGGATGGGTTGTTAATACTAGATCAAGTATGTTGGCTGAGTGCTTAAATTGCCTCGTTGCTGCGTTAACAACTTGAGTTAAAGCGAACGTAAAACATGTATCGACGAAGTTACTTTCAGTGTTTTGTTTCGATGTGACGATGACGAGGTCAGACCAATCTATGTTTGGAAAATTAAAATCACCGAATAGGACAACTGGGGCATTAGCAAACTGAGTTTTTAGTGATTGTAGCGTGTCATGAAACATAGGTACAAATGTGCTGTCCGAATCAGGTGGACGATAGCATGCACCTAAGACTACATGGGGTTGAACGGCTTTACAGCACACAAACACTATTTCGAGTGAGGTAGCTATATTGATACGGCAGCAGCTAAGGTCACGGTGAGTAGCAATGAGCACGCCACCACCACGCCGGCTATCTCGGTCGGTACGAAAAATAATAAAATCTGGATAAGAAGGGAATATTTCACCGTCGTTGATAGAGAGTTTAGCCACGTTGGGTTAGCACTGTAACGTTAGAATCAGAAGAGTCAATTGTAAGCGTTAAAGGGAAAGCACCAATGCACTGCGCACCTTCTGATAATATTTCTGGAAAGGAAATTGCTCGTAAACCCCGTTCTCGTGGTCTGTTAAAAAAAAAAGACCACCATGCATGCTTCCCCGAAACTCTTGGAGTGGGAACGTCGCTTGCGTTGCCGTTGACTTCGGCCTTCATGGCGTCTAGCATCATCAAGAGAACGGCAGCTGGTCGCTTCTGCGCTTTTCATGACGCTGACGCCGCACACGGGAGAAGCCACTTCCACGCACTTGAAGTACTGACGAATTCCGCTCACGACACCGGTTGAATATGGTTCCTTTGAACTGCGTTGAAAATAGGCACTGTAAGACATCTTACGAACCACCTGTTCGCACAGGCTGCAGTAGCCGGTACAATAGACATCTTCCGCTTTCATGGTGAGAGAAGAGCACTTCGTGTCTGCAATTTTGGCTTCTTTGTCACAAGTGCAAGAGAAATACATACCGGGTCAGTCACATCGTTTTTTTTTTGTCACTCAGTGGAATAGACTGACGACTGAGCGTGAATGAAGATGTCTATCTTTTTAAATTCGTAACCCCTCAGTTGTATCGCTTCTCAGCAAAGAGGACCAATGCATGAAGAAAGAATAAGGCATTATGCTAACCGCTATTGCTAAGGGATATCACCCGACGCAATCTGAAAACATTGCCTAGAAGCGTCAATTCCTTACTACTGAACGAATTCTTCAGAGCCTGTTGATCAAAGTGCCCCCTTTTTTTTCATTTCACTCCCTTAATAGCCTCGCTGCGGGTAGTGGTAAATATATAAAATGAATAATACCAAATATTTGTGCGACAATTCCGCTCTATTTTGCTGTTTTGCTGTTTGCTGTTTGCCGTTTGCTGTTTTGTTTTCTAACGCCGATTAGATGGAACAAGATGTAGCACTCTTCACAAAATAGTTTGACCACAAACGCAAGAAGCTTTAATCTTATTCTAAGGAGGAATAACACTTTCAACGATCTCTTATACCTGGATTTAGTAACGAACATTGATCCAATGTTATATTCAATCCAAATGCGACATAATCATTTTGGGACACGTCCAAAGGCATTCCCCAGAGGAGAATATATATGTAACGGCGATTGGCAGTGCTATAATAGTGCACAGTATTCTGGAGCCTACATGGCGCTTTCATCTCCAGGGAAAATTTTAGCGATGTCAGAACGCTGTGTTTCCCTCTCGACTGTTCTTTCAAAAACTATCCACGGTACTGGAGCGCTTAGTCATCGAGCCTTTCTACGCATTTGATAAAAGTGGAGATTAACGGGTGAAATACTTCAATTGGGAACACTTTTGCTAAAACCTTACGGATAATACGACTATTTAAAATAGTTTGTTACCTCTGAGGCGTCCTCAATTGGCTAGGTGGCAAAGTAAATGTTTTGGCTATGGCGTTTGTCCTGATCACCACAGACACGCGGCATGAGAAAGTCACTTTGCAACGTTTACGCCTGCAAATATCGCGTAGATTAAAAGTCACCGTTTCTTGATGGACTCAACGAGTAACGACGAATGGCCAGGCGTCAACACTGCGCCGAATTCAGAGAGCCCTTCATCTGGAGTGAGTGAGAAGCAATGCAAAAGTCATTGCAGTGCGAGACGCGTACACGGCATCTAGCTGGTGGATGAGTGCCTCCGTAACAAAATCAAAACGCGCTCAGAGTGTGGACGGGGACGCGTTATTGCTTGCATCTATGGGAAACTACTAAATGTATTTTTTACGCCCTTTCGAGAAAAGCCTCCATGCCTATTGGTTATAGTACGGGTCTGGTGCATTGAGTTTCCGAGCGCGCTTCCTGTTAACAGCACCTTTTGTTCTCGACATACATTCACTAAGTTTCTGCTTGACTTCCTTTAATTCAAGTTTTCGAACAGGGAACTCAGGGAGCCCGTTCCCGCACTTTTCTCTCGTAAGGGTTTTCAATGCTTATTAATTCATAAGCATGCTCTGAAAATGTATTTTTGCGACCATACAAACAACATTGTACCAGTATAATGCATAGCGATATGCAGAATCTCGATTAAGAGTCGGTTACTGGCCACGCAGCTATACAACCTTCTTGGCTACTATTAAGAATAAAAAACCGGTACTGAAGTTGTTCTTATTCAATATTACTATTTCGTCTCTACGCTTCCATTCTATTCGCGATGTCCCTAAGGTGTCAAACACGAGGGCATTAAGCAGTCGGTACCTTTGCAAGTGATATCCGCGAGCCTGTTTCGTTGTGACCACCGCCTGGTGCCGAGCTCCTCCGCAGTCCGTAAAGGACATGCTCCTTTGGACGGCCATCTCGAAGGCACGTGACACTCGGCCCCCGGACACAGCATCCACCGATGAACTGCCCTGGTGCGGCAAGAACGTGCCTCGATCTTGAACCAGGGCTCGGCCATGACGACCCGGTTGGCTGCGATGACGTCATCGACGGCCAAACTGCACGACACGCCAGCTGGATCTTCAGTGGCTCCCACTGGATGCGTGACGAGCAACGCCGGCGATAGTGTCTTCTGAGATAGAGGTGCTTCTGGGAGACCGTATGCACAGCTTCGAAGTCGGTGGCTGAGACGGACGGCGCTTGTTCCAACTAGGTCCTATGCCGATGATACAGCTATTGACATTCGTTGCTGCAATGATCCGAACAGCGTCCGCTACAGCTGGATGCTCGTTCCAATGCGCGTGAATGCCTGTGCTGCTGCAGTCCTCGAGCGAGCACGTGAGACGGTGTCGATGACAACACGCTCTGACACATTCTCATGACGGAGAATTAAGGTTTTATGCCTCGGCTCGTGCTTTCGGGCTGCCCGGGGCACGTGCAGTGCTCTACTGTAGATACCCACTTCGTTTAAGCTTAGTTTTTTGAAAATGCGAGCATTTCTTAGCGAACTTCGGCGAGTTTGAGTATCTATCTATCTATCTATCTATCTATCTATCTATCTATCTATCTATCTATCTATCTATCTATCTAGCCGCCTACGATTTTGTGCTCTCCTGGCCGTTTTGTTAATGGGATGTTTACGAAAATTGGTATGCCACAACATGACTGCATGACGAACATAAATGACAGGTCATAACATGAAAATCATGACATGCATGTCATGAGCGACATGATTTACATGCCACGGTCTCGGTGCTCTCCTGGCCGTTTCGTTAATGGGATGTTTACGAAAATTGGTATGCCACAACATGACTGCATGACGAACATAAATGACAGGTCATAACATGAAAATCATGAAATGCATGTCATGAGCGACATGATTTACATGCCACGGTCTTGGTGCTCTCCTGGCCGTTTCGTTAATGGGATGTTTACGAAAATTGGTATGCACAACGTGACTGTATGACAAACATAAATGACAGCTCAACACATGAAAATCATGACACGCATGTCATGAGCGGCATGATTTACATGCCACGGTCTTGCTGCTCTCCTGGCCATTTCGTTTAATTAGATGTAGACGAAAATTGGCATGGCACGACATGACTGCATGCGAACATAAATGACAGGTCATAACATGAGCATCATGACATGCATGTCATGAGCGGCATGATTTACATGCCACGGTCTCGGTACTTTCCTGGCCGTTTCGTTAATGGGATGTTTACGAAAATTGGTATGCCACAACATGACTGCATGACGAACATAAATGACAGGTCATACATGAAAATCATGACATGCATGTCATGAGCGACATGATTTAGCTCAGCTTCTTTCCTCTTTATATTAACCGATGGCTTAATGGAAAATCCCCCGTAGTGGGCAAGAGCCACATATCAAGGAACAAAGCAAGAAAGAAGAAAGAAAGAAAGAAAGAAGAAAGAAAGAAGAAAGAAGAAAGAAGGAAAGAAAGAAAGAAAGAAAGAAAGAAAGAAAGAAAGACATACCTACACGCTGCCAGAAATTACGACCCTACATAGAGAAAGACCGTTTCTCATCCAAGGCTGTTACGAAAGTGGACCCTGCCACGCTCTTTGTTTCTTTGAGTCGTCAATATGTCCGCAATTCGACTTCCATGTAGCGGTCAACACAACAAACACATGCTTTGAGTTTTAGAGTCTACAGCCACCACAAAGCATAGCTTAAAACATATGAAATAGAGAACAAAAATCGAGTGCTTATAAAGGCCTAAAAATGTTTAGAGGTCGCTGCCGATGATAAAGCGGCCACAGTTCACTCAAAGGTTTATTTTATGTGCCTAAAGAGCACGTGCATGTGCAGCACAAAGAGCACGTGCATAAAGCCATTGGTCTTTTTGCTGTGTACTTCCACAACTAAAATGTGGTGCGTTGCTTGCGTTGATCGAGAGACGGAAATCGTTCGGTGGAAGTCTTAAGGCATAATACACTTCCCACCAGCTTCAAAACACGCCTGCATTGCTGGCGAAAAAAATCAAAGTAGGCGACTTTTTATTTTCTGCTTCACGTTCGTTTGTCGTGGCGATATACGCCTGCTTTCTCTTTTTTAGGTACTCCGTTTATAGCCTCAAAAGCATTCCACGTGTTCAAGTGGGAAATACCAGAACAATGCTTGAAATGCAGGAACAACTTTCCTCCACAATCTAGTGCACTTTCTACATAAAAAAGCCACATTTATACAGCACCACAGCATAAAGCACTGATTAAATACTATATCGTTTCACATGCAACATCCTAGAGGTGGCTTTAGGCATCTTTAGAGACTGCATATCAACGCGCTAAATGCTGCACCAGTACGCAGCATGTATTCTGTAATTAGTCTTACGGCGCAATTGGTTGAACAATGTACGTTTCTATTCTGCCAAACGTCTCACACTATATTTGAATGACATGGTGTATAGTCAGCAGAAATGATACGAATCAATTCATCGACGCCTGTTAAATGGCCACAGTGTTGCAGCAGCACGCTGTTGTGCCTAACGATGTTGCAAATGACGCACTTCTATCCGCATCTTCCTAAAGTAAAGCGCATGCAGTGCCACACCTTGCAACACTGGTGTCACGCACAGCACATCCTCCTCATTTAAATACAGTGATTTCGGTCCCATGTTTCGGGGTAAACCCTGTGGGATTCAACTCCTGGCTGTTGCTGCTTTTACTGACGTTGTTAAAGATGTCCAACTTGAGAAAGTAGAGCTGTGCGAATACCAAAATTTTGAGTCCGAAGCGAAGTGGAATATTCATGTTCAAGCGCGAATCGAAAAATTTTCTAATCATTTTGGAAAATTTTTTAACCATATCTTGCCAAATAATGGAGAAATGTGCTGCAAAGTATGGGCAAAAAAGCTTTATCGCATGACTAGTCCTAAGAACAGTCCCACAGAGAACTCTGAACAGAAAGCTGAGCTAACTTCAGTGCGCTGTGCACAACTGTTAGCTTCTCCGCAGTACTTAGCTGCTAGCTTCACTGCAGTGCACTGGCGTTTACCTTAGCCGCAGTGCCCGGGTGTTAGCTCCGCTGCAGTACAAGGGTGTGAGTTTCACCGCATTGCACGCTTGTTTGCTTCGCCGCAGTACAAGGTTGTTATGCGGCGAAGCAGGTATGGGCCACTTGTCATGAGGTATAGCTTATTTTTTCCCTCAATTACTAACTTAGAATAGTTCGAATAGCAAAATTCAGTGCGAATGGAATAGAATAGCAAATGCCCTTCGAAAATTATTCAAAATTTCGAATATTCGCACAACCCTATGAGATATTCCTCATGAAATCTATGCTCGCGCAGTACACCACACGCTCTAATGAATATTTCCAGCAGCGTATGGCTCGCGGAGCGCATATAAATATGACCTGCGTTTAATTTTCCTTGTGCAGAGTGTGTAAGAGGATGGCTAGGGCCCGGGCTCAGAAGCCATGGCTGCAGTGAGTAGCGAGTCACCTGCATCAAAAATAAATATAGGCAGTACCATAGACAGCTGGCACAGTGTTTATCTTTTGGAGAGAATATACGCGTACATACTTACACATTCCTGCAATATATATGCACAGGCACGTAATGTGAAAATTAAAATGTACACTTTCATTTTCAAACAATTTGGAGACAGGTTTGCACCCTCTCCTACTATGCCTATGGGAATAATGCTCCAGCATTGTGCCATCGCTCTACAAAAAGGAAGTAAGTACTAGAAGGACTTCACTGCAACAGCTGCGCTAAGCTTTACTGTTGTGGTCTACATACTTACTATTACCATCAATGGACTCAGAACCTCGATTAAAAAATTTGTTGACTGCATTGACAGTGTCTCTTGTTCTTCTTAAAGCAGGCATGTAGCAGTGTTGCCCCCGTTAATTAGTTAAAAGCAGTGCTGCAGAAGGTTACGGCAGATGCTACCATTGCATGATTAAAACGACTTTCAAGAAAGTGCGCATGTCTCAAGCTATTGAAAAGATGCGTTCGACATCGCTAGTGCTGCGTAATTCTACTCCTGAAAACTCATTTCCTTGGTACTCTTTAAATTGAGTAAATGAGCATGTATTTTCTCAACTATACGAGTATATTTGTATTGTAAGCGTTAACAGAAAAGCATCAATTTCTCATAATATTTTCTGATAATATTTTAGGCGAGCAAATTGTTCATAAACCCATCCTCGTTGTCTGTTTTGAAAAAACGACCTACCACGCGAGCTTCCCCGAAACTCTTGGAGTGGGAACGTCGCTTGCGTTGCCGTTGGCTTCGGCCTTCATGGCGTCTAAGGTCATGAAGATGAACGGCAGTTGGTCGCTTCTGCGCTTTCCAAGACGCTGACGCCGCACTTGAAGTACTGACGAATTCCGTTCACGACACCGGTTGTAATTGGCTCCTTTGAACTGCGTTGAGAATAGACACTGTAAGCCATCTCACGAACCAGCTGTTCGCAAGCGCTGCATTAGCTAGAGCAATAAACATCTTCCCGTCTTTTTTCCTCTTAACGAAACGGTTACCTTCCATTTTATCCCTACCTATGAAAATAAAGGTCAAGTGCTTATGTTAAATCAGCGCAGTGTTAGTAAGAACCGACAGCATTCACAATCGGCACGCCTTCCGCTTTCATAGTGACAGAAGAGCACCTTTGTGTCTGAAATTATTCGCTTCTTTGTCACAAGTGCAAAAGAAATACACACTGGGTCAGTCACATCCTCTTTTTTTTTTACTCGGTGGAATAGACTGACGACTGAGCGTGAACGAATATGTCATTTTCTTTTTTTATGTTCGTAACCCCTCAGTTGTATCGCTTCTCAGCGAAGAGGAGAAATGCGTGAAGAAAGAATAAGGCATTATGCAAACCGCTGTTGCTAAGTGATATCCACTCGGCGAAAGTTGGAAACCTTGCCTCGGAGCGTCCGTTCCTTACTACTGAACGAATTCTTCCAACCCTGTTGATCAAAGTGCGCTTTTTTTTTTCACTCCACTCCCTTAAAAGACTCACTGAGGGTATGTGTAAATTTAAAAATTAATAATACCAAACATTTTGTGTGACGATTCCGCTCTTTTCCTATATAACTGTTCGTTTGCTGTTTTGTTTTCTTGCGGTGATTAGATGGAACAAGATGCAGCACTCTTCACAAAACAGTCTGACCATCATAACCAAGAAGCTTTAATTCTTATTCCTAGGAGGAATCACACTTTCAACGACCTCTTTATTCCTGGATTTAGTGACGAACATTGATTAATGTTATATTCAACCAAATGCGACGATACCTCATTTTGGGGTACGTTCCAAACGCAACACCCAGCGAAGAGTATAAATGTAACAGTGATTGACAGTGCTATTACTGTGCGCAGTATTCTGCAGCCTACATGACGGTTTCATCTGCAGGGAAAATTTTAGATATGCAGAAAGAGTGTTTCCTCTCGACTTTTCCTTCAAAACTAGCCACGATACTGGAGCGCTGAGTCACGAAGCCTTTCTATGCGTTTGATAAAAGTGGTGACTAAGGGGTGAAATACGTGAGTTGGGCACATTTAGCTGAAACCTTAGGAAGAATAAGGCTATTTAAATAGTTCTGTTACCTCTGAGAGGTGCTTCAAATGGCTACATGTCAGAGTAAAAGTTTTAGCTATGGCTTTTTTCCTGATCACCACAGACACGTGGTATGAGAGAGTCACTTTGCAATGTTTACGCCTGCAAAGAAATTCATTTTCCTACAAATCTTGCGTGAAATTGAAAACCACCCGTTCTTCATGGATTCAAGAAGTTACGACGAATGGCTAGGCGTCACCATTGCGAAGAATTTAGAGAGCACTTTATCTGTCGCCCCCGGTGTCAACTGGGGTGAGTAGCAATGAAAAGTCATTCCAGTACGAGACACATACACAGCATCTAGCTGGTGGATCACTGCCTCCGTAACGAAATGAAAATGCGCTCAGGATCAGGAAGCGTTGTTGCTTGCATCTATGGGAAACTGCTAAGTGAGTTCTTTATGCCCTTTCGACACAAGCCTCCATGGCGTCTAAGGTCATGAAGATGAACGGCAGTTGGTCGCTTCTGCGCTTTCCAAGACGCTGACGCCGCACTTGAAGTACTGACGAATTCCGTTGACAACACCGGTTGTAATTGGCTCCTTTGAACTGCGTTGAGAATAGACACTGTAAGCCATCTCACGAACCAGCTGTTCGCAAGCGCTGCATTAGCTAGAGCAATAAACATCTTCCCGTCTGTTTTCCTCTAAGAAAACGGTTACCTTCCATTTTATCCCTACCTATGAAAATGAAGGTCAAGTGCTTATGTTAAAACAGCGCAGTGTTAGTAAGAACCGACAGCATTCACAATCGGCACGCCTTCCGCTTTCATAGTGACAGAAGAGCCCTTTGTGTCTGAAATTATTCGCTTCTTTGTCACAAGTGCAAAAGAAATACACACTGGATCAGTCACATCATCTTTTTTTTTTACTCGGTGGAATAGACTGACGACTGAGCGTGAAAGAATATGTCATTTTTTTTTTATGTTCGTAACCCCTCAGTTGTATCGCTTCCCAGCGAAGAGGAGAAATGCGTGAAGAAAGAATAAGGCATTATGCAAACCGCTGTTGCTAAGTGATATCCACTCGCCGAAAGTTGGAAACCTTGCCTCGGAGCTTCTGTTCCTTACTGCTGAACGAATTCTTCCAACCCTGTTGATCAGAGTGCGCTTTTTTCACTTCCACTCCCTTAAAAGACTCACTGAGGGTATGTGTAAATTTAAAAATTAATAATACCAAACATTTTGTGTGACGATTCCGCTCTTTTCCTATATAACTGTTCGTTTGCTGTTTTGTTTTCTTGCGGTGATTAGATGGAACAAGATGCAGCACTCTTCACAAAACAGTCTGACCATCATAACCAAGAAGCTTTAATTCTTATTCCTAGGAGGAATCACACTTTCAACGACCTCTTTATTCTTGGATTTAGTGACGAACATTGATTAATGTTATATTCAACCAAATGCGACGATACCTTATTTTGGGGTACGTTCCAAACGCAACACCCAGCGAAGAGTATAAATGTAACAGTGATTGACAGTGCTATTCTTGTGCGCAGTATTCTGCAGCCTACATGACGGTTTCATCTGCAGGGAAAATTTTAGAGAGGCAGAAAGCGTGTTTCCTCTCGACTTTTCCTTCAAAACCAGCCACGATACTGGAGCGCTGAGTCACGAAGCCTTTCTATGCGTTTGATAAAAGTCGTGACTAACGGGGTGAAATACGTAAGTTGGGCACATTTAGCTGAAACCTTAGGTAGAATAAGGCTATTTAAATAGTTCTGTTACCCCTGAGAGGTGCTTCAAATGGCTACATGTCAAAGTAAAAGCTTTTAGCTATGGCTTTTTTCCTGATCACCACAGACACGTGGTATCAGAGAGTCACTTTGCAACGTTTACGCCTGCAAAGAAATTCATTTTCCTACACATCTTGCGTGAAATGGAAAACCACCCGTTCTTCGTGGATTCAAGAAGTTACGACGACTGGCTAGGCGTCAACATTGCGAAGAATTTAGAGAGCACTTTATCTGTCGCCCCCGGTGTCAACTGGGGTGAGTAGCAATGAAAAGTCATTCCAGTACGAGACACATACACGGCATCTAGCTGGTGGATCACTGCCTCCGTAACGAAATGAAAATGCGCTCAGGATCAGGAAGCGTTGTTGCTTGCATCTATGGGAAACTGCTAAGTGTGTTCTTTATGCCCTTTCGACACAAGCCTCCATGCCTTATTGGTTATAGTACGGCGTCGGTGCATTGAGTTTCCGAGCGCGCTTCCGTGTTAGCAGTATCTTTGTTTCTGTCATACATTAACTTACTTTCTGCTTGATGTCCCTTAATTGAAGTTTTCGAACAGGGAACTCAGGGAGCCTGATCCTGCACTTTTCTCTCGTAATGAGTCGTTAATGCTTACTAATTCATAACCATACTCTGATAATAATGAATTTTTGTGACCATACAAAACAACATTGTACCATTATAATGCATAGCGATATGCAGAATCGCGATTAACGGTCGGTTACCGGGCCACGCAAGCTTATTCAACCTTCTTGCCTACTATTCAGAATAAAAATTACAACTAGTACGCTTCCACTCTATTCGCCATTTCTCTAAGGTGTCAAACACGAGTGCATAAAGCAGTCGTTACCTTTACAAGTGATATCCGCCTGCCTGTTTCGTTGTGACCACCGCCTGGTGCCGAGCTCCTCCCGCAGTCCGTAAAGGCCATGCTCCTTGGGACGACCATCTCGACGTGCACGTGACACTCGGCCCCCGGAAGAAACATCCACCTATGAACTGCCTGGGTTCGGCAAGAACGTGCCTCGACCTTGAACCAGGGCTCGGCCATGACGACCCGGTTGGCTGCGATGATGTCATCGACGGCCAAACTGCACGACACGCCAGCTGAATCGTCAGTGGCTCCCACTGGATGGTAGAGTTTTCGATATATTGAACAACACTTTTATATCACTTCATGAAAAATTTGTGCAGTGATGTAGTCACATGGTCCTGTATTATGAACTGCGCGTAGGCTAGGCACTTTTTAGTGTAAATGTCACATTCTGTCGTCCTTCGTGCGTTAACTACTGGCAGCTGTTCGGTTTGTTCTTGTGGAGACCTATTCCGCCAATAGCAACAAGCATCGCCTTATGGTCGGTGAAATGGCAATTGCAGTACTTCGTTTCTTTAATGGGTCGTGAGAATGAATGCTAAAGAAGGGATGGAGAGATCCGACGAGACCGCATATAGGCTCGCTGTATTCGCATGGCCTCCTAGATGCGGGCGCGCTCGCCGGTCTCGGAGGCAATGGTAGTCGAGACCTTGCTTGATAATCTTCCGCAGATGGACATAGTTGTCCCTTTTGGAGCTGTGGTTTTTTCGCTCACGGCCGATTTTTTTCGCTCACAATAACCGCGTGGAGACGCCGACACCGACGGCGGTATTTCTGCGGAACGAGCTCTCTAAAGGGGCGCCCACACTCCGCAAAGCAGCTTGCCGTTCGCCGTTTGCCGTTCTGAACTCGCGTTGCCGGCCGCCGGCGCGATGTGACCAATCCGCGACTGAGGATGGTTGCTATGACCATACTCGCGAGCGGCGGAGACGGCGTCGTCAGCCTGCAGCGCTCCGCATTTTTTTTTTCTTTTTCTTCGCACCCGATCCTCGACTCGCAAAAGAAAATTTCACACGACGAGTGTTTCAGAGAACGTTTGTACCCTTTTATTTGGATAAAAGAACCCGATCAAATAGATAACCTGAACGAATAAATAATGTTGATCAAGAATTATTTACAAAAAAAGTACATGCACATTGTAACATTGTAATTGCCCGTGCCGCGATATGTGCTCTCGGGTGGTGGAAACAATATGTGCTGTACGTTACCATGCTATTAGGGAATTCAGAAGAGCAAGTATCGGTGGCGTAAAATTAGATTTGAAGACTATCGGACCACAAGGAGCGGCCACCACTGTTGCGCCGGAAAAAAGAAAGCAAACTGGCCGCTCTAGCCCACAAGAGACAGCATGCTAGGCGACAGCGCAATAGCTCGTGTGGCACATACCTTTCAGAGCGCAGTCGTGGCTCACACAGCCCTACAATACGACACGAACACACAGACGCACGCGGTTTTGTTTTTGCGATCAGCACTTCACTGCATGTATAGACACACCGCTTGACATCACCACTTACTGCACGCACAGCGCTGTTTTTCAATCAAGTCGAGCAGCAGAACTAAACTTGACGGTCGTCGATGTTTCGATACATCCAGCTTGGTTCCATTTCAACCATTCGGCGTCGTCGATGTCGTAGTAGGAGGCAGCCAACACAGGTGATTAACATCCACCTTCTTTGCGATATCCTGTTCGTGCCGTCATCAGGCGGTCACAGCTTCACAATCTGTCACACGAAGAAGCAGCCTTGCTAGGTTCGCGGCGTCGACGCGTAGACAACGCAAAGCGAGAGAAACGTCGCCTTCACACGATCATGCAGCGATTGTGCGAGACTCGAAGCGCGCAAAACCTCGCCGTCTGTTCGTGTCACGTGACTGCCGCGCCGGTGAAACGCGCCGGTGTGCATTGTATAGACAGCCAGCTCGGCTGCCGTCAGGCCTCCGGGGCCGGCGTACCGTTACGGCGAGTTTGCGGGTAGTGTGCGCGCCCTTAACGCGATCGCGTTAAAAAAGACATTGCTTGATATGTCTTCCGCTGGATGGACATAGTTGTCCATTTTTGGAGCTGTTACTTTTCGCTCACGGCCGATTTTTTTTTTTTTCGCTCACAACAGACGCGTGGAGACGCCGACGCCGACGGCGGTATTTCTGCGGAACGAGCTCTCCAACCCTATCGCGTTAAAACGTCTCTATATGTATATGCCATCCCATTGGTTCGGGTGGCATTACGCTCAGCCCCGACAAAGGCTGTAGCAAGGAGCTTTCCAGACAAGTTTTTCTTGCGTTTATCACAACGTTTATTTCCAATCCCGTAGAGCGGGCTTTGCATAATCTGCATCACGACATATAGACAGCTGAGCACAAAAGAAGCGCAAGAGAAGCAAGTGCGTACGCGCGCACTGCAGTCTCCGAACACCGCAAACGACGCCATTAGTTCAGGCTATAGACAGCATCGATGTAAAACTACGGACCATTCTTTTCCGACGTAACCATACGTATCTGCATTATCAGAAAGGAAAAATGAATAACAAAGAAAGAAAGAAATAACAAAGACAGAAAGAAAGAAACAAAGAAAGAAAGAAAGAAAGAAATAAACAAAGAAAGAAAGAAGGAAAGAAAGATAGAAATAAATAAATACAAGAAAAATAAAGAAAGAGAGAAGAAAGAAATACACAATCAAAGAAAGAAAGAAAGAAGGGAAAATAAGAAAGAAAGAAAGAAAGAAAGAAAGAAGAAAGAAGAAAGAAAGAAAGAAAGAAAGAAAGAAAGAAAGAACTACACGCTGCCAAAAATTACGATCCTGCATTGAGAAAGACCGTTTCTCATCCAAGGCTGTTACGAAAAGAAAGTGAACCCTGCCACGCCCTTTGTTTCCTTCCGTCGTCCCTATGTCCGCAATTCGACTTCCATAAAGCATTCAACACAGCAAACGCATTCATTTGAGTTTCAGAGCATACAGCCACCATAGCGCATAGCTTAAAGGGCCCATGACAGCTATTTTTTTGTTGGAGACCTTTATGCTCTAATGAGTAGAACAGTGTCTTGTAATCACGGCATGGAGTGGCAAATTCCCCAGCGTGAAGTCTAATTAGTCACAGCATCGTTAATTTTGTTCAGTTTAATGAAGCTTCGAAACGCGCGCCAAATACTGCAAGAAACTAGCGCCGCGGGGCCAGCGCGGCGGCTGTCGGAAGTGAGCGCATGCACTGATCACTTGAGCTTAAGATTCGATGACGTTGCGGAGAGCGCGAGCGCCAGACCAGCTCGCCACACTAGCTTTGCATCATAGTGTGTGTACAATGTAAGCTTGAGCGACCAACAAGGAGAGGAAGCAAAAAAATACGGCTTTTGGCGTGGCCTCCGCGATCGGCTACGAGAGCCAATCTTGGAGGCCACGCTCGGAGGCTATAGCGCGGTGCGCCCGTGTCTCTCCGTGACGTCACGATATCAACTTACAAAAGTGAAACGTCACAGATGGTCCACAAACTGCGTCACACTAGTGGCGATGTCGCGAGGTGCTGCAAGCTCGGATGAGCATTCCCGCTTACTTTGAAACCATATTAAAATTACTTAGAGGCGATGTTCGTCGCTAATACTTGGTCAAGATTGCCTTTGTATGCAGGAAAACCAATTAACGCAAGCATCTCGCGTTTGAAATTTTGGTGTCATGGGACCTTTAAAACATACGTGATAGAGAACAAAAGCCAAGTGCGTATAAAGGCCTAAGAATGTTTGGAGATCGCGGCCGATGATAAAGCGGCCACAGTTCACTCAAAGGTTTACTTTTTGTGCCTATAGAGCACGTGCATGTGCTGCACAAAGAGCGCGTGCATAAAGCCATTGGTCTTTGTGCTGTGTACTTCCACAACTAAATATGTGAAGCAGCGAAGACGGTGCGGCGTAGTGAGGTTGAAAGCAGCGAAGGAGCATATGTACTTCTGCGCGAAATCGTGTGATGTATCTCGCAGGAGCGGAGAGCACTTCTACACCATTCCGGCCGACAACACGTATTTATGCACTTACTATGTTCACTAGCCAGGCAGCCGCGAGGGCTGGCGAGGGGGCCCTCGCCACAGTTCATCCAGCTACAATCACACGCACCGCGCAAATAAACAGGCAGTTGCACGGGAAAACAGTGCTGGGGCGATTAGTCACCAGAATGCAGAAATTGTCGATAGAAGTAGCGCGAGCAACCGACCCTAGCGCGCGAGCACCATGGCGCTACCATATTGGACTCCTTTTTGGATTGGCTCGCCTCAAGCAGGCTTTAGCAATCCAACCGCTTAGCGCTACTCCCAGGTGCCGCCACCATCGCGAAAAAAAAAAACGTCTCCATTGGCTCTATGGATATGCCATCCCGTTGGTTCGGGCGGCATTGCGCTCAGCCCCAATAAAGGCTGTAGCACGAAGTTTTCCACACACGTTTCACTTGCGTTTATCACAGCGTTTATTTCCAATCCCGTACAGCGGGCTTTGCATAATCAACATCACGAAGTATAGACAGCTGAGCACAGAAGAAGCGACAAGTAAGTGCGTACGCGCGCGCTGCAGTCTCCGAACACCGCGGACGACGCCGTTCAGGCTATAGACAGCATCGATGTAAAACTACGAAACACTCTTTGCCGACATGATTATATAGTACCTGCATTAACAGAATGGAAGTGCCTAAACGTGGAAGGGATTCCATATGTTGTCCAGTTCTGGTAGGTTCTGGTAGATGCAACAAGCGGAAGTCGTGTCGCCCTCTTGCCGACGCGAAGAGAAGACACATCATGGTCTTTCAAGAAAGGCTCATTCAGGCTATCTCGCTACGTCGTGGTCTAAACGCAAAATCTAAAGCTGCGCGAAATGAAGGATTGGTCGTCCGGCTGCGGATAAGAACCACCGACCGCCAGGCCACGAGTCCAGCGCGCTAACCGGTGCATCCAATGTCGATTCATGATGCAATCGCATTAAAGCG